>CAOJCR010990209.1:0-10839 GCA_948330485.1 Euphorbia neoarborescens | reverse complement strand
ACTTAGTGACGAGTAACTAAGCAAACCATATGCATACATTCAAAATTAAATAGAAATGAATGACAAGTGTATAAAACTCTGTTTAAGAAAACCAGTAGAGTAAAACCCATATATTATACGAAACTAAACAAAATTTAAGAAAAACTTGAATCAAAATAAGAATTCAAATGACGAGGTTTGCTGAACAGAAAATGTCAAATACTAAAACTTGAATAAAATAAGTTATAAGTTAAAACTCATAAAACATTTTAAGTGTATCGAAATCAACTTTCCAAGTTATCAGTTCAACAACATCAATTGTATTGTCACAGATGCTTGAGAAAAAATCACGGCTCCCGAACCCTCGGTAAATAAATCGCGGCTTACCTAAATTGATAGGAACAAATCGCGGCTCCCAGGAACAAATTGCGGCTCCCGAATCCTTTAATGAACAAATCGCGGCTCACCAGGATCCATCGATAAACAACAATCAAAAGTCTAAGTATAGCCAAACTCTTCCATTGACAAGAACATATCGCGGCTCAATGCCAATGAGAAGGACAAACAAAGAAGGGTATTGCTGTCCAATTGTCAGACAAATTGCGGTCTAACAATTACCAATAAAAACAAACATTGTTGGACAATTCGCAACCCAATAATTTCAGTAATATCAAAAATACATTTGGGCAAATCGTAGCCCAAACATAATGCCATTAATCACAAAAAAAAAAATAGTTCCAAAAAGCCGATTTCCAAACCAACCATTTAAGCTTCTCAAACAATTCTCGGTATAAGAACCACTTTCTTGAATCCCATTAATTCATGTCCATAACTTTACTGAATAACACCATTTTCAAGTTAAAAGCTTAAATTTAATAACAAAAGGTCTGAAAATACCAAAAACATAACCATGCCAAGTTAAAACTCAAGAACGCCCCAAATACTATTTAAAACAAGATATTCAGAGTCCACCCAAAATTTAAGTATTCTACCAAATAAACCAAAACCACCCTTAAACGAACTTGAAACCAAGTGGAAAGCACAAAAAATTTCAAGGCTCGACTTACACTGAAATTTCGAACACGGTAAACACATGTTTTGACAAAACTTTATAAATAAGAGTTCTAGCCCTACATTTTAAGAATTCTCAAAATTTAGAATCACCCAATTGTGAGTTGTAAAACAAAAGAAAACTCAAAATTTTCGAAAGCTGTACAAACTGTCAACTTCGGAGAAAACAATTTTTTTGCTCAACTTCGACAGAGCTTTTGAACATTAAGATCACAGAATTCATCGACACTTCCTTTTAGAGATTAGTAGCCTTATTTCAAAAAAAAATCAACACGAGTTGGAATCACTCGATTCCGAGTTACAAAATGGGAGAAAACTTAAAAATACGGAAGACTGTCCAGTCTGTCAGTTTCCAGAAAACAAAATTGAAACTCAATTTCGACTGAACTTTCTAACACTAAAATCACCGATTTTGACACCACTTCCTTCTTAAGAGTTTTAGCCCTATGTCTTAAAAATCGACACGAGTTGGAATCAATCGATTCTGAGTTACAAAATGTAAAAACACTTAAAAATACTAAAGAGTGTCCAGTCTGTCAGTTTCTAAAAAACAAAATTGAAACTCAATTTCGACTGAAATTTCGAACACTAAAATCACAAATTTTGACACCACTTCCTTCTTAACATTTTTAAACCTATGTCTTAAAAATCGATACGAGTTAGAATCACTTGATTCTGGGTTACAGAATGCGAAAAATCCCCAAAATAATAATAGGTGTACAAACTGAAAATTTTCAGCAACAATCAAGAAAACAAAATCTGGGGTTTACAAAACTCACAATTTGAAGCATACCAAAAATCAAATCCATCAAATGGGAAAAAAATAAAACGACCGAACAACATAATCATTATCAATATTTACCCATTCCATACAAAATCAACGTAAAACAATTACTATATACAAAACCCTAAATCACATGCAATTTCCCAATTCAATTTTGAATGTAAACATAGGGTAAGTTAGTTACCTCGATAGCTTAACAATCCAATAATAACGAAGGGCAATCCGAGAATGAAAAGGGAAACCCCACAAAAATAATGGCTCCAGGAAAACGAATAGCTAATGATCACCACTCGCAAGCCGAACAACCACACTAACGAAATACAAAGAATTAATCAATCAATAGGTATTCTCGATAGAAAACACTTTAGAAGAACGAAGAACTAGGGAAAAGATTACCTCAATGAAGAAAAAGAGAATAGATTCTTCAAACAATACAAAAAAAACTGAATGGAAGAGGAAAACAATGCTGTCTAACGCAGAACCAAAGTGAAAAAGTGCAAAGTAGCCAAAAATTTATCGAAAACTCTTCCAATCGAAGAAGAAATCACTCAACTTTTCTTTCTCTCTATGCTGGCCGAAATTTGCAATTAGGGGGAGGAAGAAGTAGGTTTTTCAGCCATCGTATAGGGGGAGAAATAGAATTAGGGTTTTAACAACTTAATTAGGGTTTTAAGATGGGTTTAGCTGAAAGTTAAGATTGGGTTTTGGGCTTGAGATTTTCAAAAATATGGGCTAAGAATAGGAGGAAATTCAAGCTGGAGAGAATTTGAGTTAAAGCCCAAGGTGATAAATAAGAAAATAAACTCATATCATAAACAACCATAAAAATAAATAAATAAATAAAGAACATGTAACATTAACTCATATATTATTTGATTCAAAAACACTAAATCGTAGGCAAAAAGTCAAAAATAAAAATCTGGGGTGTTACAGTTAAAGGACTAAAAAAGGAAAGGAGGCGATTAAGGGCAAAAACTACGCCATTTTGATACAAGATAAATTAATTAAAATCGACCCAAATGTCACTTTTGGGAGGGAATTAAAACCCAAAATGACTAGAATTAAAAGAAAATAAAAAAATTATAACAAAAATGATATTGTTTTGGGAGGCCTAAAAAAGATATCGTTTTGAACCAACTTAAAATAAAAAATTTAATAAACAACGTTGTTTTGGGAGTTTTGAAGTAGATACAACTCTACTTCGATGGGAATCTAGAGGAGAAGATAAGAAGGGGTCTACATTTTTTTATGGAAAAGAAAGAGAAAAAGAGGAGGCTTTTTCAATAGAAGATTATGAAAAAAAATGGAGAAATTTTGGCGATCCTGATGGGCAATTGGAACATTCATTGATTTGGTCAAAAATGGGAGAGGATTTAAAAATGGCGAGAATTTTTAAGACAGAGTCCAGGAAGAGGAGGCGACAAAGGAAGATGATTTTCAATTCGGAGCGGGTAATCCTCGTCTCCTTTTTTCCTTTATTTCGGCCCTCTCTTTTTATTATGGTTAAACTTCTATCATTTTTTATTTGCTCAATTTATCTTGGTTTTTAACATGGATGATTACTTTTTGATCAGTTTTTCTTAGATTACGATTCAATCGAACAATCAATTTTTGGTTAAACAATTACTAGAAGATTTTAATAACCGCAAGACTGAGCTTCTTAAACTTGATGAAACTATGGCTTACAAGTAAAATTTTATCACATATAATTCAGAGTTATTCTGCTTTTGTGTTTTTTTTCCTACTCTTATTGGGTTATTGGTTAATTGGTTGATCATTGCTAAGTAATAGATTGTCTTATCTATGTTTTTTATTCTTAGATGCACTAATCGAAATATTCTTTGAACTTTGTACATGAATTGCCTCTTTACTGGATGTGACTCCTTCTATTATTTTGATTAAATGTGTCTCGGTTTTTTCTTCTTTTACTTGGAAAAGCTTATTCTGGAAAATCCTATAAACATCTGTAAACTGTCAATGCCAATTTCATGTTATTAGTTTGTATGCTTCGTTGTTTGTTATGGATTAATTAATGGGTAGAGGCGTTATACGATTTCATTTGCAATATAGATGTTTGGGTATAATACATTTCAACATAAGAATTTGTGTAAGTGTCGATCCCCGAATAAATAGAATTCAATATTGAATTTGGGAGAGCATAGTTCCCTGAATAAATAAGATTTCAATGTGGAAACTTGGGCAAGCGTAGATCCCCGAATAAATAGCATATCAACATGGAAATTCGGGTAAGCATCGATCCCCAATTAACTACATTTCAATATGTAAATTTGGGCAGCAATCGATCCATAAATAACAACATTTCAACATGGAAATTTGGGCAATCATCGATCCCCCAATAAAAAGCATTTCATATGGAACAGGCATCACATTTCTTGTATAAAAAGTATGATATATATCATATTATATCATTCATTGCATCCACATAAGAAATTATGCTAGCCAACTTGCTTCCACTTACAATCGAAAGGGCAAAATGTTTTGTTACCAAAGAATCAATTGTAAGTAAAAGAAAACTTCAAGGTATATGACCAGTGTGGTATAAATATAATACATCACAATCTCTAAGTCATGTTCTTAAATTCATCATTTCAAATCAGCCCCACGAGGGGCAGCTTTTGAGCACGAGATTTTTTTGACTTAAAAATTAATTGGTATTTGCCAACATGTTGTATGTGTTCTTCCATGTTATTCAAATGGTAAGCTCATAACAAAAATCCAAAAATTGAAGTTGAAATAGTTTTCATAATGGCTGGGCTAAGTTAAAATGATAGCTTAGGTCAGGCTAAATTAAAATCCAAAATTCAAAGTTAAAATGATTTTCTTTGGATCGGACCAGATTAAAATATAATTTTGGTCAGACTAAATTTTAAGGAAAATTTGTTTATTTTGGGTCTTTTTAAATAAAAAAATAAAAAGAATGGGCCATATTGAAAAGGAGAAGAGAAAAGGACCTAAAAGACATAAGAGAAGAGTTGAAGGGCTAAAAGAAGAAAGTAGGTGATTAAGGGTAAAAACTATGCCATTTTGATACAAGATAAAATCATTAAAAGGGGCCCAAAATGATGTCATTTTTGCAATGGAATTAAAACCCAAAATAACTTGAGTTTAAAGAAAAAAAATTATAACAAAAATGATATACTTTTGTAAGGCTCCAAAACGACATCATTTTGAACTAATTTAAAAAGAAAAAGCTAAAAATATAGCATCGTTTTACGAGATTAGAAGCACATACAATTCTTCTGCAATCGAACTCTTGAGGGAAAGATAAGAAAGGGTCTACATTTTTTGATGGAAAAGAAAGAAAAGAAGAGGAGGTTCTTTCAATAGAAGAATCTCAAAAACTATAGAAATTTTGGCGATCATGATGGGCAATTGGAACTTTCAGGGATATGGACAAAAATTGGAGAGGGATTCAAAAATGGTAAGAATTTTTAAGAGAGAGAGAGCAGAGAGAGGAGACGATAAAGGAAGACGATTGTTGATCGAAGCGGGTAATCCTTGTCTCTTATTTTTCCTTTATTTCAGCACCCTTTTTTTATTATGGTTAAACTTCTATCGTTTTTTATTTGGTTAATTGATCTTTGTTTTTAACATGGATGATTATTTTTCGATCAATTTTTCTTAGATTATGATTCAATCGATCAATCGATTTTTGTTTAAATAATTACTGGAAAATTTTCATGACCGCAAGACTGCGTGTCTTAAAATAGATGAAACCAAAGCGTATAGGTAAACTTTTAACTCCTATAATTCGGAGTTATTATGCTTTTTTGTTATTCTGCCTACTTTTATTTTGTTATTTGTTAATTGGTCGGTTATTGCTAAGTAATAAATTGTCTTATCTGTGTTTTTTATTCTTGGATGCACTAATGGGAATGTTCTTTGAACTTTATACATGGATTGCCTCTTTACTGGATGTGATTCCTTCGATTATTTTGATTAAATGTGTTTGGGTTTTTTTTCTTTTAAATGGAAAAGGTTCTTCTGAAAAATCTCTGGAAATTCTCATTCCCAATTTCATGTGATTAATTTATATGTTTCGTTGTTTGTTAATGGATTAATTAATGAGTTGAGACATTATACGATTTCATTTGCATTATAGATTTGGGTATTACAGCATTTCAACAAAAGAATTTGGGTAAGTGTCGACCCCCAAATAAACAATATTTCAATATGGAGTTTGGGAAAGCATAGTTCCCTCAATAAATAGCATTTCAATATGGAAATTTGGGCAAGCATAGATCCCTGAATAAATAGCAAATCAACATGGAAATTTAGGAAAGCATCGATCCCCCTATTAGCAACATTTCAATTTCTAAATTTGGGCAAGAATCGATCCATAAATAACAACATTTCAACATAGAAATTTGAGCAAGAATCGACCCCCCAAAAAATAGCATTATATATGGAACAAACATCATGTTTTTTATATAGAAAGTGTGATATATATCATATTATATCATTCATTGCATCCATACAGAAATTAAGCTAGCCAATTTGCTTCCACTTACAATTGAAGGGGCAAAAATTTTTGTTACCCACAAATCAATTGTAAGTAAAAGCAAACATAATGGTATATGAGCAGTGTGCTATAAACATCATACATCACAATCTCTCAGTCATATTCTTAAATTCATCATTTGAAATCAGTCACGTGATGGGCATCTTTTGAGCACTAGATTTTTTCGAGTTAAAAATGAATCGGTATTCGCCAACTTATTTTTATGTGTTCTTCTATGTTATTCAAATGATAAGCTCATAACAAAAATCCAAAAATTCAAGTTGAAATAATTTTCATAATGGCTGGGCTAAGTTAAAATGATAGCTTAGGTCAAGCTAAATTAAAATCCAAAATTGAAAGTTAAAATGATTTTCTTTGGATTAGACTAGATTAAAATATAATTTTGGTCAGACTAAATTTTAAGGGAAATTGGTTTATTTTAGGTCTTTTTAAATAAAAAATAAAGAAAATGGGCCATATGTGAAAAAAGGAGAAGAGAAAAGGACTTGAAAGAGAAAAGAGAAGAGTTGAAGGGCTAAAAGAAGAAAGGAGGTGATTAAGGTTAAAAAGTACGCCATTTTGATACAAGATAAAATCATTAAGAGGGCCCAAATTGATGTCATTTTTGGCATGGAATTAAACCCAAAATACGTTCAGTTTAAAGAAAATAAAAAATTATAACAAAAATGATATAGTTCTAGGCTCCAAAACGACGTCATTTTGAACTAATTTAAACTAAAAAGATAAAAATATAGCGTCATTTTGGGAGTTTAGAAGCACATACAATTCTTCTTCGATTGGACTCTTGAGGGAAAGATAAGAGAGGGTCTACATTTTCTTATGGAAAAGAAAGAGAAGAAAAGGAGGCTCTTTTAGTAAAAGAATAAAAAATATTGAGAAATTTTGGCGATCGTGATGGGCAATCGGAACTTTCAGTGATATGGACAAAAATGGGAGAGGGATTCAAAAATGGTGAGAATTTTTAAGAGAGAGAGCAGAGAGAGGAGGCCATAAAGGAAGACGATTGTCGATCGGAGCGGGTAATCCTTGTCTCCTTTTTTCCTTTATTTCGGCCCTCTTTTTTATTATAGTTGAACTTCTATTGTTTTTTATTTGGCCAATTGATCTTGGTTTTTAACATGGATGATTGTTTTTTGATTAATTTTTCTTGGACTAGGATTCAGTTGATCAATCGAGTTTTGTTTAAACAATTACTAGAAAATTTTAATAACTACAAAACTGCAAGTCTTAAAATGGATGAAACCACAACGTATTGGTAAAGTTTTAACATTTATAATTCAGAGTTATTCTTCTTTTGTGTTATTTTGCCTACTATTATTAGGCTATTGGTTAATTGGTTGATTATTGCTGAGTAATAGATTATCTTATCTGTGTTTTTGATTCTTGGATGCACTAATGGGAATGTTCTTTGAACTTTGTACATGAATTGCCTCTTTACTAGATGTGATTCCTTCGATTACTTTTATTGAATGTTTCTGGGATTGTTTCGTTGAAATGGAAAAGGTTCTTCTGGAAAATTTCTTTAAACATCTGCAAACTATCAATGCCAATTTCATGTTAATCGATTACGCTTCGTTGTTTGTTGATGGATTAATTAATGGGTTGAGATATTATACGATTTCATTTGCATTATAGATGTTTGGGTATACTGTACAATTTTCTGGAAAATTATTTTATGCCCCTGAACCTATTATTCCATGTCATTTCACTATTAAACTAATGAATTAATCTTTAAATTATTTCTTTTTTAGTATTGGTTTACTGTTATTTGTCAGTTGTAGTTGTTTTCTATGTTAAGGTCATAGAAACTTGTTTTTTGTTCCATAATTATTTTTTTGATTTATCATTTTTTATTTAACTAGATCTCAGCCAATTATTTGTAGTAAGTTTTGCTTACTGCGAGTAATTGCCAATTTCATTTATTTGTGTTTTTTTTTTTGTAATTAGATATACTGATGTGGTTTTTTTGGAAAATTTTCTACAGTTTGATAGGCCTTATTTTCTTGCTCCTCTCCTTTTTTATCGAGCTATTTTTTTATTCATTTCCTATTTAATGTTAATAATCATTACAGAGTATATTATCTTGCTATTTTGGTAAAACTGGTTTAGTTATTTAGTGCTTTCTTCTATTTTACTCAACTTTATTTTACTCAACTTTCCTTTTTGTTATTGCTGGCTTCTAGTGTATTTCCATCATTTTGAATGCAATTCACTGTATACCTCTTTGGTTGACCCGAATTCCTCATGTGTTTCAATCAAGCAATATTTTCACTAATGTTTAATACTCAAATCGATTTTTCCCCGATCAAACTGGCTTATATTTATTTCTTGACCAAAATTTCCAAGACTGTTATCCCGAGGTTGAAGTTCTTTTTGCTTAATTTTCGTGTTGTGTTTTTTTTAGATTGTTAGAACATTGATTGGGTGGTTTGATATATGGGGTTTCTGCCCATCACTTTTTGGCCTATTTGCAGTGGATTTGGGGCATTATTTTGTTTTCCAAATATGGTTTAGCTGATTTTAAATTTCCTTACCTTATAGCTATTTTCCAGTTTAGTAATTTGAGTTTGATGTCCATTATTTTCGAGTTACTTCCCATATATGTTGTTAAGGTCTTACATGGCTGATCGGCCTCCTTAATTAGTTTGATTCGGGATGCATAGCTCAAGTTGGTTACACTATGTTGACATTCTATGTTGTTATTGGATGCTTTATTTGCTAAAATGTACTTTTCATTTGTGTTATTTGTTTTTCTAAAATACAGCTTCACCAAATTTAATTATCACTTTGTCCTATTTATCAGTTTTGGTTTTCTAAAGCTATTAACCGGCTTTTCAAATTACTTCGGTTAAATTTAATGTATGTCTTTAAGGTGTGATTCGAATTACAAAATGTGGCTGAACCGGAATAATGTTCTCTTAATGTTAACCGGCTTAATAATTTTCTTTTATTGTTTATCATTTAAATTTCATTACGTACATACGGCTTGACTTTTATTGCTTGCTTGATTTTGCGTTTTATTTTGTTTATCTCTTACAGTTTTATGCTTTACAAACATAGCATTAAACTTCATTACATGATTATGTATGTATTAGAAAACCGTGCTGCAAGATCAGTCTAGGGCCGCTAGACTAATGCAACAAAGGAAACCCCGAGTTTTTGGATAACCAGCCCACCTTTGCATGATATGCATATAGATCAACCCAAAGTAATATTTTCCCTAATCAAACTCCGATTGCCATATTTTTACCTTGTGTGAAAGCACAGTTCAAACATTGACCGAATTTTTGAATTGTCATGTTTGCATGTGATTAGTTATTTCCTATTTTTTTAGGTATTTAGTTGGTTCATATGGTGAGTTTATTTATTTGAATTTCATATGATAATTGGCATGGAATATAGAATTTTCATGTAAACTAGGCTATTGTACCCCTAATTTTCTTTTTTCTTAAATGTACCCCTAGGTAGTTTGGCTTGAAGGGCTGTATTGCTTTGAATTAATTTTATTTTTTGTATTCGCATGATTTCTGTGTGTATAAATTTATCTTAAATGAATAAATTCTAGCTATTTGGATGCATATTTTAATTCCAATTTCCAAATTAGTAAATGATTCATCCAAAATCCAAATCTTATTTTTATATGGTGGCCACACCCGATTCTTCCAAGCCTAATTTTTTCGATAAATCTCATCTAGGTGGTGACTCCATCAAACCTTTAAAATGAGTTTTCTACAAAATCTCTAATGCACTTCACATGCATCCCAATTTCGTAAAACCATCATCCGCTCACAATTAGAGGGCTATCAAAGCAATCCTTAAGTACTTCAACTAGACTAAGGATTACTACTTAATGTTCGATGGTTAAGATGAGTTAGCAGTCAGTGGGTATGCTGATGGTAGTTTTGAGACCGATGAGGATGAATACCAATCACAATCTGGTTATATTTTTTCTCCTGAATGGCGGTAACATTAGTTTGAGGTCCTCAAAGTGGCCTACTATAGCTGATTCTACTATTAAGGACAAGTACAAAGCAGTATGTGCTGCTGCAAAGGAAGCAGTTTGGATATGGAATTCATTACTAAGTTAAGAGTGGTCCCCTCCCATCCTAGACCCAATAATGCTATTTTGTGATAATAATGGAGCCATCGTACAAACTAAGGATTGACATAAAGAATAATGTTATTGATCCATTGACTAAGACATTGGCTATGGCATAGCACCAATGTCATACGAGATCTGTAGGACTGAGGGCTATGTGTGACGACCCAACTTTTATAAACATGCATTGGCGAAAACAATGCACAAAGTAAAACTTTAAATTTTAAATAAAAAGATGGAATAAAACCGTTCAAATGGAAACAGCAAAAATCCAAAAACAACTCGTACATCAAAACCAATCTATTATCAAACTAAACAAAAATCATCCTAAGATAAAACCTAGCAAAACTCTCGCTCGAATCC
>CAOJCR010986766.1:0-11324 GCA_948330485.1 Euphorbia neoarborescens | reverse complement strand
AGTAATATATTATAGTGACATAACATATAAATAAATATAATATAATAAATATATATAAAATAATAATAATATATATAAATAAAGTATATGTACGTAAAGAGTAAAAAAAGTAATAATAATAAGATTAATAATATTAATATTAAATATAATAATGATAATAATTATAATAAAAAAATATTGATATATGTATATAATATGTATAATAGTAATAGTATATATATAATTACAAGAATAACAGTAGAGTAACAAAAATCAAACTGGATGGAAATACGACAAACAACACAACAAAATAAAACACATAGTTTAATACAACAAAAAGAAACAGGTCTAAATTTGGTCTCAGATCATACCTTTAGGCAGTGTAGTTCCTCAATGATAATTGAGAACTCTGAGAAATTGATCCGTTAGTTTGGACTCGGTTGTAAACTCAAAACCCAAAAAAGAATTCTTTTGCTGTCCAAGAATTTTTTTATGCGATAAAAAGAATCAAAAAACTCAATTGGAAATCCCCTCTTCAGTTTTTTCCCTCTCCCTTTTCTCCCAGTGCAAAAATCGTTCTCCCTCCTTTGATTTTCTGTCCCATTTTTCTTTTTTATCCTCTCAAATTTTTGGAAAAAACCAATCAAATAATCTCTTTCCAAATTAGGCCCCAATTAACACTAATGCCCTCTTAATTTGGAAGTTTGATAAGAAAAAGGAAAGGAAAGAAATGGATTAAAGATTTGCAGCTCAAGAAAAAGGCTGTCAATGGCGTGTCTGTTGGCTGCAAGTTTTTCCCTTCCTTATCAGTGTGAAACGACGTCGTTTTTTAGCTGTCCTTACCCAGCAAAAGACGATGTCATTTATGGCATGTAATAAATGGGAAAAATATGTGTTTATAGGGGGATCGAAATCAGGACATATGGGTGGAGGTGAGTTACGCTTGCCACTGAAGAAAATGCTTCTTTTGATATATATATATGCCTTTATATATAAAAAGCACGCAGAAATACCCTTTGAAAAATAAACAGAAAAAACGCATCCAAGGGGGATCAAAGCCGGGTCTACGGCTTTAGGGGCATAAGCCTTAACCACTGGGCTAGGCCCATTCTTTGTTATTTCCTACGCATAAAAGTATGTGTAATAAAGCACTGCTTTTTTCCCATTTTTCTCCAATATGACTCCTTTTCGTCCCGATTTCGACCGACTGAATTTTATTTTCAAAAAAAAATAAAACAAAATAAATATATTTTAAATTTTTGAATTTTGAATTTTAAAAATTAGCCCAGCCTAAGCCATTGTTTTAACTCGGTCCGGCTAATGGGGAAAAATTATCTTAACATGGACTTTGAAATTTTTTATGCGGATCATATATTTCTGGAGTTTCTCAACTGAGAAATTCGAAGAACATTATACACACAACAGGTCAGTATATACTGGTTCATGATAGACCTAGGGCAAAGACCCGATGCTCACATTCATTTTACCTTTTGAGAACATTCTTTTTCTGACTTAAGCATCGGAGGGTTTTTCACCGGAACCTCCGGTGTCACTCTATTTTCTTTGATTCTCAGGCATTATTTCTCGACCCAGATCACCAGTTATTGGAGAAGAAGGTTTTATTCCACCGTGGAATATCATGGTGCGGTGTAACGCTGGTTCGATATTTCATGATGACAGAAACAAACAACAATCGGCAAACAATGGGTTCTTCAGTAACACACCCACAAGCTCAAAGCAGCCCTGCTTTATGGAGCCATACTGGCCAGATATTAGGAACTTTTACAATGGAGCAATTAGTATAGCTCTATGGCATTTTGCCACAGCATGCACCGATGATTCAGATGACTAGTGCGGGGGAAACATCAATGGCAGGGAAGGCCGCCGTTATAGAGACTCTGGTCCTTCTGGTTAACACAACCACTGGTATAGATGGGGGAAACATTAATAGGGATCTATTCCAAACACCAACGGTATGCAGGGGTAGCAGTTAGCTTTATATGGGTCAGGATCACAGGACGCTGCAGCCTCTACCTCATGTACAACCCCAATCCATTTTTGGTATAGATGGGGCAATATTAATAGGGATCTATTCCAAACACCAATGGAAGGCAGGGGTAGCAGTCAGCTTTATATGGGTCAGGATCACAGGACGCTGCAGCCTCTACCTCATGTACAACCCCAATCCAATTTTATATCGTCGATGAGTGGGTGGCCCTCTCAACCCAGCATACCATGGAACCCATTCAAGGATACATATCCCATCAGGTAAATAGTCCTCTCGCATTTCAAAATACGGGTCCTCCATATGTGAATATGGTTGTACCTAACAGAGATGCTGATTTGGATTTCGTAAAACACATTACTACTGGTGACACGGGAAAATTCTTGGTAGAGTGGTTCAAATCTAATCTAAGTGAGTTGGTGGTACCTTTCCAAGCTCCTCTACTAGATATAGGGGATCCCCCTCTATCTAGGCATATTCTGGAATCTGCACATGATAAGACTTTCAAGTTACCGATGCTACCGCAATATATAGGGTCGGTGGATCCTATTATTCATATAAGAAAGTATTTTAATCTTATGTACACAGCGGGAGCTGACGATAACTTGATGTGTACCATGTTCAACCTATCCGTGGATGGTTCAGCTCACTATTGGTATGATGGGTTGGCACCCGGTTCTATAGATAGTTGGGATGAGCTCAAAAGACAGTTTGTAGCGTAGTTTGTAGGATCCATTCCAGCCATAACAACAACTAGAGTTTTGAATGATCTCATGCAAAAGCAAGGGGAATTGCTAAGGGATTACGTTGTCAGGTTCAATGAGGCCTGTGTACAAATTAAAAATTTGGAAACTAATATAGCGTGTGAGGCATTGATGAGAAATACCAGGAATAACAGGTTACGTCAATAGCTGGCTTCTCAAAAGCCAAGTAATCATGTCCAGTTGATGACCATATGTAAAGATTGTGTAGAGGTGGATGAGACACAGAGTATATGGCGAAACAGCGACCCAGGATCCAAGGATCAGAATCAGTTCAGGAGGGATAGTCGTGGCTAGGACCATGATAGGGATAGGAGAAGAGATTTCTCCTGAGGAAATAGAGAGCGGATGCAGCTTACCATATTGAATACATCACTCAGTGAGGTCTTGGTTGCCATCAACGAAAAGGGGATAAATAAGGAGTTAACATACCCCGTAATCGAGAAAGGGATGACTTATGGTCCAAATAAGGATGCATATTGCCGGTTTCACAGAACCAAAGGGCATGATACAGATGAGTGCAAATGTCTGGCAGAAGAGATTGACAAGTTGAATAGACGAGGGAAGTTGGCTAAGTTTATGAATCACAGAGAGGACATAGATGATGTAAAGACGAAGGGTCCTGAACGTAAGGAGGAGAAAGCACATAAACTGCATCAGAATAGGAGGCAAACCCGGGGGGTCATAATGGTTATAGCGGGAGGACCAACTGTAGAGCCCCGGGCCAAGAAGGCAAAACAAAACCTTACAAAAAATAACGGAACCTCTGATCCCAATAATCTTTTTGTTAAATTCAGTAACGTGAATCCAGGTCACACACATGTGCTAGTGATTGAAGTGGAGATAGAAGAGTATACAGTCCAGAGAGTGCTAGTTGACACGGGAAGTGCCATCAATCTCATTAACAGGCATGCTGCAGACAAGTTGAAGATCGAAAGCAATAGGATCCATCCAGCATATGCTCCAATAGTGGGTCTTGCTGGCCACCCTGTCCCATTAATAGGATAAGTTCGACTGCAGATAAAGAGCGGAGATGAAGAGCACATATATAAGTTTGAGGAGCTCTTTCTTATAGTTGATACTAGGATGGCTTCTAATGTGATCTTGGGTAGACCATACTTGGTAGATTCGAACGTAGTTGTTTCATGAAGGCATTTGGCATTGGTTATTCCTACTTCTAAAGGGAATGCCATATGCCGCAGTAATCAGCAGGCCGCTCAGAAGACATACTTGGTTTCACTAAAGAATGAAGACAAGGTTGAAGCAGAAGAAGAAGAAGAGAGAAGCCTGAGCTCTTCCAAGCCAATTGACGAGGTTGAAACCTTTGCCATTGCAGAGGGGAAAAGCATAAACATATGCAAAAGCTTAGATATGGAGTGAAATCTGCGATCGTGGAAGTTCTAAGAGCTGAGCAGAGGACTTTTGAATGGACAGCAGAAGACCTAGTAGGGGTGCAATTCGAAATAATCACTCATAGCCTGAATGTGGACCCTGAAGCGCAAACAGTAGTGCCAAATAAGAGAAGGCATGCTCAAGACAAGAAGAGAGCTATTGAGAAGGAAGTATCTGAACTGTTAAGAGTTGGTCACATTCAACCAGTGCATTACACAAACTGGTTGGCCAATGTTGTTCTTATCAAAATGTCGAACGGATCTTACAGAATGTGTGTGGATTTTTACTGACTTGAACAAGGCTTGTACGAAGGATTGCTACCCCTTACCTAGTATTGATCAGGTGGTAGATGCTACTACAGGACATCGCATTTATTTAGTGTTAGATACGAAGGCAGGTTATCATTAAATCTCTATGGAACCAGACGATGAAATCAAAACCAGCTTTATCACCCATGAGGGCACTTATTGTTATAGGAAAATGCATTTTGGGTTAAAAAATGTCGGGACGCCTATCAAAGGTTGGTCAATGATATGTTTAAAGATCAAGTCGGGAAAACCATAGAAGTCTACGTGGATAACATAGTGGTTAAGAGCAAGGAAAGAGCTGATCATCCCCAACATATCCGCGAAACCTTTAAGATTCTATAAGATTACAGACTCAAGCTCAATCTAGAAAAATGTGTTTTCGGTACATCTGGAGGTAAGTTCTTGAGGTTTATGGTTTTGTACAGAGGAATTGAGGCTAACCCAATCAAGATCCAAGCTGTGATGAACATCGCTCCACCAAAGAACCTAAACGAGTTACAAAAACTCAATGGGCAGATCAATACCTAGGGGAGAGATTCATCTCATTTTTTGCAAGAAGGTGTTTATCATTCTACAAGTCCATCAAAAAGAAGCCTGGGTTCCAGTGGAATGAAGATTTCCAGAAAGCTTTTGACCAACTCAAAGCATTTTTGCCATCCACATCTTTGATCAGCAAGCCGGAAGAAGGGGAGACATTGTTCATATACTTGGCTGCAGTAGACGAGGCTGTAGGGCAGTTCTAGTTCTGGAGGAAGGACCCAGCAGTACCCCATATATTACATCAGCAAAGTCTTGAAGGATGTAGAGCTCAAGTATCCTCGGATTGAAAAGACAGCCTTAACACTGGTTTTTGCTGCAGAAATGCTTCGTCCTTACTTTTAGGCTCACACGATAGTGGTCCGAATGGATCTACCCCTTAGGAAGGTTCTACAGAGACCCAACACAGTTGGGAGGTTGGCAGAATGGGCAGTCCGGTTGGAGGAGTTTGATATTTGGTTCGAGCCCCGAACTTCTATCAAAGCTCAGGTGTTGGCAGATTTTGTTGTGGAATTTTCCGGATTAGAGCAAGAGCCATCAATCAGATCTGAGCATTGGGAAGTAAAAGTAGATGGAGCCTCACCTGTAGAAGGAGCCGGGATAGGCGTAATTATCAATGGGCCAGGTAAACTAAAATTTCAATATGCTGTGAAGTTAGATTTTCCTGTAACTAATAATGTTACAGAGTACGAGGCTTTGATAAAAGGCTTGGATCTAATCAAAGAAATAAGCCCCGATCGGGTGGTAATTAGAAGCGACTCCAGATTAGTCACTGGAAAGCTAAACAAAAGTTTCCAGGTTAAAGATGGATCCATGGCAAGTATATGTCTCGGGCAAAGAGGTTGTTGATGGAACTCGAATCCAAAGGCATGATATGCAAGATTGAAAACATATCCCGAGAGCAAAATGAAGAATTAGATAGATTGGCGAAGGTGGTGGCCCACCCTACTGATTGGAGAATTCTAACCTGTCCATTCGAGAGACAAGGGCAGCCCAGCCATCAGGTAGGATAAGTCTTATCTACAGAGAAAGAAGATAGCGATTGGAGAATTCCAATCTCAAAGTTCTTAGAGCTCAGAGAAATCCCGGGAGATGAAAAAGAAGCGGAACGTGTTATGAAGAGAGCATCTCGATACTCATTAGTCAACGGGGAATTGATGAGAAGATCCTTTACCCACCCCTGGATCAAGTGTGTCACTCGGGAAGAAGGGCTCTATATTTTGAAAGAGATGCATGAGGGAATCTGTGGGGCACACCAAGGGGCATCCACCTTGGTGAAAAGGACCAGGCTAGCAGGGTACTTTTGGGAAACTATGGAAGGAGACGCTATGGATTATGTTAACAAGTGCCAACTGTGCCAGGTTAATATGCCGAGAAAGCACCAACCCGCAGTATGTCAAAAATCGATTTATATAGTATGGCCTTTTCCTAACTAGGGAATTGATCTGGTGGGGCCTATGCCCGAGGCAAGCAGGCAAAGAAAATGGATTATTATGGTCGTAGATCATTTCATAAAATGGATAGAAGCTGAGGCATTAAGTACTATCACTCCCGAGAAGGTCAGCACCTTTGTTGAAGATCAAATTATCACTCGGTTCGGCATCCCGAAGAAAATTATCTCTGACAACGGCTCCCAATTCACATCAGAAAAATTTAAATAGTTTTGTGAAAATTTGAAAATAGAGCATCGATGCTCTTCGATCGCACATCCTCAAACAAATGGCCAAACAGAAGTTACTAATCGGGTTGTTGAGGATAGACTTTGGAAGCGACTATCAAAGCACAAGGGGACGTGGCCGGAGCATTTGAATTATGTTCTATGGGCATATATGACTACTCCCAGAACAACAACAGGGGAGACTCCCTTCTCACTCACTTATGGAATGGAGGTTGTTATCCTGGCAGAGGTGGGGGTACCAAGCGAGAGAGTAACTCATTACTCCCTAGAAGAGAATGAGCTTAACATACGCAACCAACTAGATTCCCTGGAATCAAGGTGAGAGAAAGCCTACATCCTGATGGCAGTATATAAAAGCTGGATCGCTCGATATCATGATAGAAGGATCAAGGGTAGGCAGCTCAAAGTGGGAGATCTCATCTTGAAAGACATGAAAGCTTCTCAAAGCCGGGAAGGAAAGGGCAAGATGGGGGCTAATTGGGAAGGACCATATATGGTTAAAAGTGTGGTTGGACCCGGTACATATAGACTGCAATAGCTGAATGGAAAAGACATCCCTAGGACTTGGAACATAAGTAAATTAAGGAAATTTTGTACCCCATAATGACCGGGTGAAAAATTGCTGTACTCTTTTTCCCTGATTAACGGTTTTTTCCCATTGGGTTTTCCTTAATCAAGTTTTTAACGAGGTAGCAATTCTGGATCACTACTTGTACACTCCCCCGACAGTGGGATAGAAGGATTGAATCAAAATGTTAGCTTGCTCACATCTGAGTCCTCTGAGTTGTTACTAATTACATAATCGCTCTCATACGAGCCTTCCGAGTTTTCACTCGAGAATTACATAATTACTCTCATACGAGCCTTCGGAGTCATCACTCTAGAATTACATAATTGCTCTTGTATGAGCCTTACAAGTTTTCACTCGAGTATTACATAATTGCTCTTATACGAGCCTTCTGAGTCATCACTCGAGAATTACATAATCGCTCTCATACGAGCCTTCTGAGTTTTCACTCTGGGATTACATAATCGCTCTCATACGAGCTTTTCGAGTTAGCACTCGAGAATTACATAATTGCTCCCGTTTGAGCCTTTTGAGTTATCACTTGGGAAACACCCAGTTGCACACAGTTGAGCCATCCGATTTATTATCACAGAATTATGCCTGATCACATCTAAGTTACTCGAGTTGGTACGCGTGAAATATATAACGTTTCATATTTGAGCTATCTAAATTCACTTTCCTGTCAGTGTAAGGCTAAGATTATGTGGAATCAAACAAGTCCACAAATCTATTTGTCAATGCTTATGGATTATGGGGAAATGTCCCTGATCACATACAAATGTTTATAAAAATTTTGAGAATTCGAGGAAAAATCCAATGTATGTAATAATTCAAAAGATGCGGATTATAGGCTAATCATTCTAGATCTATCAAACGGCTTCCTGTGGGAAAATCCGCCTCTACAAGAGGAACACTACTAATGGGGTCAACATTCAATACAGCTTCGGGCATAGTATCTATGGTGGCCATCCCTGCTTCATTGTCAGTGGGAATACTAGGTCCGATTTAGTTGCGCTAGGGTATTCAGCTTTATAGCGGGCGAGAAGGTCATCGACTTCCTCATCTGTCGGAGGCTTAACTTTAATTAATTTCATCTTGGGATCTCGGGAAAGGAATGCCAGGTGGATCTTTTCCCCGTATACTATAACCGATAGGGCAAATCGCTAGGCAAAAGTCCTCAATGTCTGCTCATTCTTCTCCCTTTCCTGGATCATTAACCTCTCCCGCTTCGCTAGAGCAACTTGGTGAGATTTTTCCTTGCCTTTTGTGAATCCCTCTCGCAGCGTGCTAAATCTAGCTCTGCCCGAAGGTGAGCATTATCCCCCTCAAGGGATTCTTTAAGCAGAACAGATTCAGCTAACTCCTGATCTTTTGCCAATAGGTATTCTGTCAGCCGAGTATTTTCGGACTACAGGATCTTCTGATTGCTTCCTTTTCTTGCTCCACTTCTTTGCTATTAAGGATCCGAGTCAGGAGCTCAGCTGAAGCAGAAATAGCCTGCATAAAAGAGGATTAAAATTTTGAAAAAGGGAATATAACATCAAAACACGAATCTACCTAGGTGGAAGCTATGAACACGGTGTGAGCTAGGGTCTCGAGGCATGCCTTTTTCAATCGAGAACGATCCCCAGTCATGATTAGGAGGTTTTGCAGCTCATCCTGGGCTCTATCTTCTAACACCCGGATCTGATCATCGTATTTTAACTCCCAGAACTTGTCCCAGTCCACATCAAGGTGATCTCTCAGAATAGCAGTCTCCTGTGATAAATACTCCTAATTAATAATAAGTAAAAATTTCGACAAGAGATGTTGTATCAGGGATACACTCACTTTGCCTTTCCTTTGACGCTTTGGGAGAGGGGAGTGATCACTTGAAACTTCTTCAGCAGTCGGAAGCACTACATCCACTTCGTTAGGAGGTGCAGGAGGAGAAGAAGGGCCAGCGGGAACATCTTGCTCAGCAGGAAAAGACATAGCCTCAGAGGTTTTGAGGATGGAAGAGGATCTTACCAGAAGATGTCTGTGCTAAAGGGCCTGGTGTCACGGTAGCCTTACCCAAAAGATCAATTCGACAGTCTGCGTGAGGAGCTCCTCTCCTCTTCATAATGGCTGAGAATTCAGCAGCAAATATTGAGAAAGGTTTCATAGTCCCGGAATAAAATCTAGAAGAAAGGAAAAAGACCAGTTAATACCTACAGGAATGTCAATTGAACCCGACTTAATTATCTTTCATCTCTTTGATCTGGATTTGGACGTTGGGTGTATCAAGGGCATTTTGATAATATATGCTTAAACAGCTTCCTTTAGAGTCCAAAGCCCAGAGAGAGCCGCTTCCAATCTATCCATGCGAACATCGGGTGCTTCGGCCACCTCCCGGATCCATAAGACTTGGTCTAGGGAGTTCCAATTAATGGAAAAGAGCTCAGTTTGGATGTCACGGTCATAGCGAATGTAAAAGAAGATCTCATTAAAACCTTTTAAGGAATAAGGACGCTTGGTAAAGCGCCTCCAAGTGTCTGGCAGTTTATCGAAGAACACAAAATCTTCTTTGTCACGATAACGAGGTTTAATCAATGCTCGGGAAAGATCACCATCCAAATCGAACTCGAGATTATTACATATCCAGTATTAACCCACTAGCTCGGCCCAGGCATTTAGGTGTATTTGGGCTGGACAGAGGTTGAAGGCAGAGAGTGTGCGGGCAAGACCATAAGAAAGGGGAAACTGGAACGCAAAATCTATATGTTTTAAATATATGGTGAAATAACCAGTCGGTGGATAAGGAGCCCGATCAGAGTAATTGGGTAACAAGATATCTACATAGTTCATCCAGGAAAAGGTATGTCTATATTCTTGGATCAGGTTTGGATGGACAACAGATCCTATTCAACCCTAGACACTTCCTTATCAGCTGGTTAGCTTGGGCACGGGTCATCCCGAGTCGGTGCTTCACGAGGCTTCTAGGGTTTTTTGGAGCGACTTTTTCCTATGTTAAACTATTAAAAGCAAAAAAAATTTCCAAGGGTGTTTTAGGTCATGAAAATCGAAAGGGCAAAACTCAATCCAAGTGCCAGACAAAGGTGTTGATATTAAGCTAGCACACAGCAATCATGGCTAAAAGTTACAGTCATAATATCGATGCAAG
The DNA here is from genome assembly GCA_948330485.1 of Euphorbia neoarborescens. Classification (NCBI taxonomy): domain Eukaryota; kingdom Viridiplantae; phylum Streptophyta; class Magnoliopsida; order Malpighiales; family Euphorbiaceae; genus Euphorbia; species Euphorbia neoarborescens. The sequence goes on along the minus strand of CAOJCR010986766.1, from coordinate 951 downwards.
GGAAGAACACAATAAAGATGAAGCAGACCAAGCATGAACTGATGTCAGAGACTCTTAATCTATACTCAACGGCATCAACAGCAAACAAAAAATGATTTGCAAGAGAGGATTTGAGGAAGTAAATACCTGGTGAAGATGACAAACTCGAAGGTCCAGAGAGAATAGAATAGCAGCTTGAGAGACTTCTCGCTGATAGAGATAAGCGAATTGCTAGCAAATGGCGAAAAGTGGGGAGAAAGAAAAGATGAAAAAAGGAGATGTATTTATAGTGCAAAATTCAAAATTAAAAATGCACCTTTTAGGGATTCTTATAGAACGGGCCAGGAACGACAGGTGTCATCCATTTAACAGAGGGAATGAGGCTCGATATGTCAGTTATTAATAGCTTCATAGTGAAAGAAGTGACGTTTGGAAGAGTACGACTGTTCAACTGATAACTATGCTTCTGGGTTGTGTGCTCGGGAATCCAGATTATTATGTGAGAGAACATCAACTCAGCCTTAAAAGACTTCTAGGTTACTAGGGAGGGACTACTGAGGATAATCAGTGCATCCCGAGTAATTCAAAAACAGATGACGAATCAGTCTTAAAAGACTTCTGGAATCCCAGGAAGGGACAACTGATAACTATCAGTGCATTTTTACAACAAAATTGGATCCGTTATCGGGAGTGACCCGGAACTATCTATATAAGGGATCTACCGGGATGTCAATCCGGGACCCTGATGATATTCATCCGGCATCCAGTCGAGAATGATTAAGCAAATACACATTTCCCCTTTAACAAGGTTGTTCCTCAATTTAAGACAATTGAAGGGCAAATCGGTCTTTACACAGGGGACCATAATGATTGGCATCAAGTATTCCCTAACAGAATGCGGTTATGAGGTAAAGCCTATATAAAGGCTCATATACTTCATAAAAAGGTACTTTATTCTTGATTATTCTCTGA
>CAOJCR010979943.1:0-16521 GCA_948330485.1 Euphorbia neoarborescens | reverse complement strand
AAAGATGATGCATCTGAGGTGCTTTGGGGCTCTATCGACCTAGTTAACCCTACATTTCCTTGCCATCCACTTACTGAGTCGCATTAATCTGCCCCCCAAAGCTTGGTAATGGATTTGATTGGACATTGGGTTTAAGTGGGGGTTCTTTTATTCAGCCTACGTTGATCAAATGCTGGAGAGCCTCCTTCAATTCATGGCATTCATTGGTGCAATGCAGCCCTTTGCCACGTGGCAAGCACAAAAATTCTCTTTGTCCTCTTCAACCGGAGGGGTGTATGGTCTGAGATTTCCCAAGAGTCCCAACTTACGACATTTTACAAATAAACAGGATAGGGGTTCCGTCCATGGGAATATAATTTTTGGCACCCCTTGAGGTCGCTGCCCCTGGGTAATTGTTGTGATTGCCCTTCCATGCTTAATGCCTTGTTCGGCCAGTCTAGGTTCCTCAAGTAAACCTTCTTCAACCAATCGCTTAATTTCCTGCATTAAGCCCCAGCATTCATTTGTCCTATGGCCTACTTTTACATTATATAAGCAGAAATTGTCCTTGTCTGCTTCAGTGGGCAAACGGTACGGCCGGACGCTTCGTAAGAGACTTAACTCCCTACACTTGGTAAATATTTGGATCATTGATTTTGCCCATGGGGATATGACCTTTTGTATACCTTGTGGTTGTTGCCCTGGGTGATTGCTGTGATTCCCTTAGCTGGATAGATCGGACAGGATTGGTCTCCCGGTTAAGCTTTTCTTCTGCTCTGGCAGTAATAGGGGCCCATGGCTTCTCAATTATAGCTTGGGGCACCAAACTGTGTGAAGGTTGGCTGCAGGCATCAACCTGATTTGGCTTATCCTCAGGGATGAGTTGGAATATGGAGACAAGTCTTCTCTTTAAGGTTGTATTTTCTAGTTCTAAGTCGGCGCATCTGGCCTTTAACATGGCAATTTCTGCGGCATTTTTCTCTAAAGTGCTCTCTATAACTGATTGTACTTTGTTGTTTATGATTTGACCGAACTAAGGGGATACAAGATAATATGTCAGTGTATCTATTATACCATTCATGATATGCTGGACCACTTACAGTCCTTGAATCTTTCCGAAGTCTATTTTACTTTGATCTAGGTGTGATATTCTTTATGTACCAATCTAACAATTTGTTGACTAGCCTGAAGGTTCTCTGAGCTCTGCCCCCATTCTGATCCCAAATCTCTGGCCATTAGCACAACATAGAAGGAAAATATAGAGGAATACAAGGATGTATGAGCTCGTGTATGCATGGATAATGGGTGATTGGCTTGATGCACGAAGATATATACGCGTATATACAAAAGATATGAATGATCACGTAGGCAAATATCGTAAGATGGTTGCATCATAGAGAGTTAATGCATGTCATTCAAATGTGTACACTACATAAAAGCATATGTGTATGACTACAGGTGAGCGTGATGTCTATCCTTGATAGTGAAGAAAGTGCAAAATGCATCGTCAAATAGTTACTTATCTGTCGTTAGTTGTCAGTTGTTAGTACGTGAATACATGGAATGGTGATGTGTGTCTTAATATTCTGCCCCTCCATAGGGGATATCTGACGAAGGCCAGAATCTGACTTATGTAGACTTATGAATACATGAGACAACTTCAACATGATAGTGAACCCGATCCACAGAAGCGTGACAGACTCATGTGAAGTATGATCATGAAACTGTGTTACGTCTAGTGTTGGACACATAACGAGGTGTTACCTAACTCGCATCATGAAGGAAGGTGCTATGGTGTAGTGTAATACAAGGCACAACATTGTGTGATAACTATAAATGACATGGCATAGTGTGGTAATGAGTGATTTACACGTTGGTGATGAATGGCATAGAATCATGCGGTATGAGTGACATGACATTGTGTCATGATGCATAGCATAGCATTGTATGGTGATGTATAATATGGAATCGCATGGATGAATGGATGGCATGGCATGGCATATCATATGGATTGCGCATGGCAATATGGATTATGCATGGCAAGGCATGGCATACCATGTGAATTGCGTATGGCGACATGGATTTATGCATGGTAAGGCATGGTTATCATGGCATATCATGCATGATATAGCATTATGAATGACATGGCATAATATACATGATGTGGCATTGTGTGAATGCATGACATGGCGTAGTGTGCATGACATGGCATAGTGTGAGTGACATGGCATAATATGCATGATATGGCATTACATGAATGCATGACACAGCGTAAGATGCATGACATGACATTATATAAGTGACATGGCATTGTGTAAATGGCATGGCATATTAAGGTGCGTGCGACGTGGTATGTGGATGAAATGGCATATCGGTATATGTGTAGAGATCATAGTGTGCGGAAGACCTAAACTATAGACAATTCTAAAAGGATTGTGTCCCTAAATATGAGGCAAACACCTTAATTTGAAGTGCCTAGATGCGGTGTTGAGTATGAATGTGGGTTAGTATGGTATGTAATGTTTTACAAAATGCAACATATGCGACCATCACGTATGCACATGGCTAGCCTAGATAAAGTGACAGTTGGGATATTATCGAAATGATAATATGTCGTGAGACTCGAACATTCGATGTGTATGACCGCATAAAGATATGGGTTAGCATGACATACAATATGTGCACATGGAATGTTTGAGTGAAAAAAAATTACATCACACAGACAAAGGATAAAAGCAAGTAGCATACGAAGCGGAAATTTTCAACCTTATATATCCACATGGTAATAAATTCTCTAACCATTCCTAGGTGGGGTTCTCCTTGTCATCAATGGGGGATGACAAGGGTCAAAACTAAATCCATTTTATTTTGCATTTTGGGAAACCTAAGGGAATTTTGTATGGCTTCTATATGCAAGGAAGTCAAAGTCCGAATAGTAAAGGAGGGTCCCATAGCAATATATACCATATATCTCTTCCCAAATAGGTTCGAACGAGTAGATTACAGTATGAGGCTATCGGTGGTAACTCAATAGGTGTCCTTATGAGCAACTAGTGGGCATATAGAGACACTTTCTTGAGAAATCGGGGTAGGTATGGTGGTCTTAACGTGGTGAGGTGCAAAGTGTGTCTACTGAAATACAAATGCACAAAAATAAAGATCCACTTAAGTGGATACGCAAATAATAATACTTCATTTTGATGTTGTCGATTTCTTCGAAGTCTTTTGAGAAAGTCTTTCAAAGGTTTGCCAGAAATTTCTTTACAAAATTCTAAGGTTTAAAAAAAAAACTTCTGTAAAAGAAAGTTTGAAAAGAAAAAGTAATCCTTAGCAGAGTTGCCACTGAGAGCGAGCAACCTTTTCGTGGAAGCGGGACTTCCGAAAAGAAAATTAAGTTTTGAGAAAAATAATAAGTCTTTTCGACTTATGAAAGGAAAATGTGATAAAAAAAGGGGTCCTTAAGCAATTAAGGATTACTCCTTCGGAATACCTTTCACATAAGAAGCGAGGTAAGGCTCCCGTGGAGAATTTTCTTAATTTAGAATTGCGTGTGAACATGGGATTAAGACCTCTATTTTGATTTGAAAGTCAAAGTTGGAAAATGTAAAGATATTTTTAGAAAGAAATTCAAACTCGAATCTTTAAAAAATAATATTTGGAGTCGCCACCCGATTCTAAGCTCTACCGGAAATTAATTCATGGTATTGCTCGAATCCTAGGTTCGAATCCAAAATCGTGATCTAGAGATCAGGTTCAGATAAGATATTTATTTATCATTTTTCAAAAGACTCTAAAGAAATCGACAACATTTAGGAAAACGAAGTATCTTTATTTGCGAAAGAAAACCTAAGTTGATTTTAAGTTTTGGATTTAAGTGATCACGCAAGCAATAGAATGCAGTAAAACACACATATATATTACAGACCATTCACACAAGCGACACTATGGGATACATTGAATTAGGGATAGGGATATACATCATACACATATTTACAACATGCATAATTACGATGAAAATAAACACCTTGCATATAAGCATACTTGAAATAGACATATGAAAAGAATGGGGAGAAATGATAGCTCTGGGTCATTTATTTAACAGGATGTTCGATCTATCTCAGTTAGTCAGACCGAATATTTTGGGCGGAAGGATGGTCACACGACGGCTGAAAAACATTTTGGCTCAATTTTGAGAATTGTTATTTTAGAAATCATTTAGCTCAATTTTAGTTGGGAGGCATGCAAATTTTGTTGGTTGCAAATCCGAAAAATAATTCCATTCATTGATTTGTTTTAGTAGCCCTAAACCCGACTTCCCAGCACAGTTTTCTAGATGTATATGTGTATACAACAAATTGAATCTAAGTCTCAAATACAAATCCATAGCACGCACATTTATCGGCACACATCGGTTCCATACCAAGAAACTAAGTGTGATAATAAATAACAACAAATACGAATAATGCACGGATGAAAACCTTTTATTTCCGTCATATAATGTGAGAAAGATGTGTCTTAATTAAGGGTAAAGTCAACCAAAACAAGAAAAATGGAAAACGGGGTCAGAGCACACTTTTGTGCTGGGCTCGAGTCATAGGCTCGACTCTGAGTCAAGCCCGAACTCGAGCTAGAGGGTCTGTTTGAGACTCTCCTTGCTTAAGTCTTGGGCTCGACTCTGAGTCGAGCCCAAGCTCGAGCCAGCCTCTAGCTTGAGTCTAGTCGAGCCCGAACTCATGTCAGGAGGTCTGATCCCTCCTTTTGCACCATTTTTTTTGTTTTGATCGGGAACTTTGGCCGAGAATATGAAACCACTCTGGGACACTCGGGACTCGATTTTTAACATTTTTTTAACAGTTATAAAGTGATTTTAACACTAAAAACTCCATTTTTAAGCACTTAAACACAAGAAACCAATACGTTCATTTCTGAGCCGATTTAACTCATTTTTGTTCATGGTAGTCTGGTTTAACACTCAAACTTACCCATAAAATCTCCATTACAGCAAAGGTACGTAAAGAAGTCCAAGAGAGTCATAAAAGAGCCATTTTAGTTACATTAAGTCCATTTTCTCAAAGCATTTTCATTTTCCCAAACGAAGTCCTGATTTTCGATTTATGTTGCATTTTACGCGTTTAAGCGATAAAACCAACTTTAAGCATGCATGACAGAAGATAAGTGAAATAAAGATGGGAGTTTGAGGCTCAGTAGTTACCCAAATGTCGTTTATTCTCGAGTTTGAGAGTAAGAGATTCGAGTTCTCTATCTGTCTTCGCCGAGAGACCAGAACTCAAACCAAGTATGTTTGTTGACAATATCAGAAACTAAACTCAAAGTAGAGGGATTTATGACTTCCTCTATCTTGAAGCTTCTAAAGGTGATTCAGTGAGTTTTGAGAGGAATTCTTGTGAAAAGGAGTTTTGAGAGGAATTCTTGTGAAAAGGAGGAGAAGAAGAAGAAGAAGAAGAAGAAGAAGAGGAAAGTTAATGCAAGTTTTGAAGAGTAGTTTCTCAACTTGTAAGAAAGAAAATGAGAGTGAAACAGATGAAGTTTTTAAGGTCTTGAAGAGGAGTAAGAACTGAGTTTCAGGTGAAGAAGAAGAGTTGCAGAAGAAATGGTGAGAAGAGAGGTTGAAGATGGATTGGAAAGGAGAGAAAACTTGGAGAGAAAGAGTTCTGTTGAGTAGTGAGTTATGTGTTGTGTGAGATGAAGTTGCTGAATTTTTGAGAGGTGTGGCTTGCTGAATTTCATGGTTCTCCTCCCCTTTAACCAAAATTCTGAATCCTTTTATTCCCCCCAAAAGGCTTGTCCCAACCCCAAAAGGAAATGTGGCAAGAATCCTTTTTATTTATCCCCCATGGAATCTTTGCCACAAAGAAAAAGGTGGTCCCCCTCTCATTTTTGTTTTTAGTTTTGAAAATCAGATTTGTGACCTGATTTTTGGGGTATAAAGTTGTGTATTTATGTGGGCTTTTGGGTTAAGAAAGGGATATGGGCCTAAGATTTGGGTTTGGGCCCAAATGGGACTTGGACCCGCACGTGTATTTTCAATTTTGGGGTATAAAATATCATTCGATAAACACTTGATTCTGGTCTTTGTTATATGGACGTCAGAGTTCTCGAATTAACTCGCGAATACAATAGCATGAAAAGGTATCGGTGAATGTAGGTTTCCTCATTGCCTCAAAAACAAATCTCGTGCTCACAATAGGCTCATTGGCAGAGGGAGAGGAAGGTTCCAAGATGATATCATCAGCCCCTCAGTACATCAAAGGGCCTAGCTGCGGGTGGTTTTTGTTCACACTGAAGGGGAAGAGAGAGCCAGAGTAGAACCAATATCCGTAGGTGATTCGAAGGAGGTTCCCTCCGTTTCAGACGCCTAGGCCTTCCTCCCCCGTAAAGCAGGTGACCTGAAGAGCTACCTGGGAAGATGATCTTCCTTTCGACATTCTATGCGAACATCTTTATCTTAGGGACAACACCTCCCTACCCCATCACTTGGATGAGGGGATAATAGACAGAGGTTTTTGTCAGTTGATGAAGGTAAGGCCGATGGATTGCTCAACTATCTGTGTAATTTTCGCTTGAGGGTATTCAACCCCCAGGTTGATCCTTATTTTTGTGTAGGGAGTGAATGATATGTTACATGTCTCTTCTCATGCTGTGGAGGACTATGATCATCTCGTGGCTGTGGAGAAAGAGCTGGAACAGGTGAAAAGGGAACTTTCCTCTGCCCAGGGGCATTTGGTAGAGAAAGAGAATTATGAGGCCGATTAGGTAGCGAAACGGTCTGAGGCTGATGCCGCAATACAAGCCCGGGATGCAGCTATACAGGCTAGGGATGAGGAATTACGTTGTCTTACCATGGAAAGGTAGGACTCGAAAGAGTGTGTCAAGAAGGCAGTTTTAGAAAGCCCTAAGAGGGAGGTTCATATGTTGGATAAACTCTCGCAACATCTAATGGAAATAGAGAGACTTCGAGGGCTCCTAGAGGGTAAAGATGTAGAGTTGGCCAGCTGTAGGTAGGAGAAGGAGGAGGCTGAGAAACCCAAGAACAAGCCATCCTTTCCTGTGATAAGCTAGATAGGGAGTGGGATAATATAAAGGAGGAGCAGGATCGGTAGGCCATCCACCTTACCCGTTTTTATGGACAGCGGTGTATTGATGTAGGTAGATCAAGGTTGGGAGAGGAGCTCGTGTCTATAGCAATTCCCATCCCCTTAGAGAGTGAGCTATTTCTGGGGCAGGCAGAGTTTTTAAAATGTATGAAACGGGCCCTGCAAGCATAGGGGGCTGAGTCCTCGTGAATGTCGGGTGAAGAGGGGGATAAAGAGAAGATATCCAAAGAATGAGGTTGTGTCCCTCATGTGCAGAGATAGAAATCACTAGTCTTGGGATGGCAGACCTTATTGCTTTCGCAAAGAGAGGCCTCATACTATCCAACAGGAACGATGTTAACAAGGAGTAGTCTAACTAGGTTCTACTGTACGAGATGACTAGGTTCTACTGTACGAGATGGATGCAATTCGAAAGGCATGTTCCTCCATTTGAGAGGGATATCTTTTGCTTATCACATCTATTGTGGTGCAATAGAACTTTAGTTTTCATTCATGCTTGTTTAGCCAGAACATGATAATGTCTCCCTGCCACCGACTATCTGTGAAGAGCCTTAGCTTTCGTTCGTGCTAATGTATCCATAGCATTAGCTCAACCTGAGTTACTTTAATGCTTTGTAATGCCTGATGACATTTAGTAATGAAAAAGAGCTCTTGTGGTACTTGATGTGTTTTGGGATATGGCCTTCATAAATTTTCCATTTTGTTTTCATTTCATCATTGTTTTCCTTAACATTGGAATCTGTTTTGTTGTGTTTCTTTTTGGGAGCCTTAAAACCACTTAGCAATATTATGGCCAATGTTAATCAGCGAGGGAGGGTAGGTCAATCACCTCCTGATAGTGGTATGGTATATGAGGGGTGACGAATCGACTGCCTCATGATTTATGTATGGGGCCAATGAAGGAGAGATGCTCGATCACTTTATGGAAAAAATTAGATCAGCGAGGGAGAGTAGGTCAAGTGCCTCCTGATGTTGATACGGTTAGTAAGGGATGATAGATCAGCCGCCTCATGACTTGTGTATGGGCCAATAAAGGAGAGATGCTCGATCACTTTATAGCAAAAAATAGATCAACGAGGGAGAATAGGTCAATCGCCTTCTGATGTTGATATGGTCAATGAGGGGTGACGGATCAGCCGCCTCATGACTTGTGCATGGGACCAATAAAGGAGAGATGTTCGATCACTTCATGGCAAAAAAATGGATCACCAAGGGAGAGTAGGTCAATCACCTCCTAATATTGATATGGTCAATGAGGGGTGACGGATCAGTCGTCTCATGACTTGTGTATGGGGCCAATGAAGGAGAGATGCCCAATCACTTCATGGCAAAAAAATGGATCAACGAGGGAGAGCACGTCAATCGCCTCCTGATGTTGATATAGTGGTTATCTCACAGAGCTTCTTAGCAGTAGAAGACGCTCTTTAATACTTGTGAAAAGAAAATAAAGTGGGATCCTTTGCTGAGTTCGGGATATTAAGATTCTGCCAGTGTTGCGCCCTCGTCATCTATCTTCGTCTAGGGGCTGCAAGGATGCCAAGTATGTTTGCTGGGCAGCTCAATGGCTCCATCTACGATGGCTACTCCCCCACCAACCAGTATTTGCAATGCTAGGAATAGCAGGGAGATGATTGCTTCATAGGTGACCAAGAATGGGCGGCCTAAGATGACTTTGGAAGCTAGGGGTGCATCGATGATGGTGAATTGGGTGTCTGCCTGCCACATTCACTTATCATCTCCTGCTTCTACTAACAATACTGCCTGGACTAGGACTAACACTGGGTCACTCCCGAGGCCTACCAATGGTGAATGAATAGGGTGAATTCGTTTTTGTGAGAGCTTTATCTCCTGTGCCACCCGCCTAGTTATAAGGTTGAAAGAAATCCCTATGTCCACTAGTACACTTTTGACTGTGAAGCCTTCCACGCCTATCTAGATTACAAGGGTGTTATTGTGGCCTTCTGGTATATTTTGTACGTCTTTGAATGGGAGAAAAGGATATGCTTGCTTCTGTTGTTGCTCATCCGGGCTTTGCTTCTAATGTACCATAGCGATTTCCGCCTCTGGTCCCCCTGCTATCTGATGCACGTTTAGCATGATGTAGATTTAGTCAATAATAAGTAATTACGCCAAACGCTAAACTCTAAGGAAGTGTACCCTGTCGTTATCAAGTAATAATCTGGATTGAAGTCCAGGTATCGATCCCACTGAGAAAATTATTTCTACGCAATCTAATACTAGGGTTTAAGCGTGTTATAGGCGAATCAATTAATTGAATTTAAACTAAGTTAAACTACTCCTACTCCTAACTACGATCAATCATCAAACAATCAATTAATTATGAATTCACGGAAAGCTAATCGATATTCTACCGACCTATGAATGATAATGGTGATGGATTCTTATTAATCTTTCAAACAATTAAATATTAAAGCACAAAAGGCAATCAAATTAATATCATGCAAGGTTTCCGATAGTTATTCCTACTATCTTAAGCTCCTAGGGTAAGGTTATATGAACGACCCGCCTAGTTCTATGAATCAGAAACTAAGTACGCTTAAGTTTTGTGGGTTGTTAATCCTCCGATTTTCCAGTTGTCAGGCTGGATCGCGTAACAGATATGAATCAAAGAGATAATCAAGTTTATGAGGATATCAATCACCCATGCATAACAATCAATTAAATCTCAAACACTAACCCTAATTATCAATTGTAAAATCAAATCAACAAGCATGGAAGAGTAAACAATGAATATAATCACAATACTATTCCTAAGTAGATCACGATACGTATTAAAGACGAAGATTGAAAGAAGAAAAATCTTATTCAAACTCGTTATTGAATCGGCGAACTCCAGCTTTGGCGAAACAGTGCATGAAGAGGATCCTCTAGAAGAAAACTCAATCTCGAAAGTGAACTAACCGCAAGAAGGGAAGATTCCAAGCATAAACTTTCAATAAAACAATTCCCGAATCACAAATACAAAGAAAATCTTAAACCTAGAGTTTCAGATGTTTGGAGTGACAAAAGATAGAGAAAAGAGATTTCTCCTGCTCTATTTATAGGTCTCGGATTAAGAGAAAATAAAACAAAATTCGTAACCCTAATTTTTACATCCAACACATCATGTTAGGTCTTCAGCACGCCGTGTTGTGTAACATAACATGCCGAGTTACTCTAACTCGCTGGTGTGTCGCATTATACCTATTTTGTAGAAATCAATCGCACTCTAACATGGTGTGTTTTGGGGAAACACGCCGTGTTCTACCAGCATTCTTTGAGCCATTCTGAATTGTATTGAAACACGCCGTGTTTCAGCCTTCTCACTCAACACGCCAAGTTCTAGGCCGAGTTTAGATTCGATTCTTCATAACTTCGTCATCCAACCTCCGATTTGTGCGACCTTAGATCCGTTGGAAAGCTTGAATCACGAACTAATATTTTTCTTTAATGTTCATTGCCAAATTCAGCTTCCTTCCTTGTCAAATTTTTGCTCCAAATATCTTTTCCCAAGCACGCCTTATCATCATCGGTCTTTAACTCCTAAAACCAAATGCTCGAAAAACATATTAGAAAACACACTTCCTCAGTCCTAACAACCTCAGATGTAAAAAACAAACCAAAAGGATAGAAAACACATAAAAGTAAACACAAGTACAAAATCACATAGAATAATGAAAACGCATGCAATACGACACTAGAATGCCAGAAATCAAGACAAATTATCTGTAATCAGGGTTCCATAAGGTTCAGAATATAAGGTCGAAACTGACATTATCAACTACCCCACACCTAGAACTTTGCTTGTCCTCAAGCAAATAACCTGAAACACAGAATACAGAAACCAATTCCTCGCTTGCAAACCACTTAAGTTTTAACTATACTAATCCACCAGTCCCAAACATGCTGAAGAAATCCAGACAATAACAACAATTATCTACAGACAACAGACATAAGTATTGCTGTTCCACATGCCCAATATTAGTCACACGGAAAAGAACGGTGAGAGCCTCTGTAACCAATCAACTCACCTCACTAGGTTTCACTCAATACACTCATTAAATAAATCAAGGGTGAAAAGAAAGAAAACACACTCACTCAAATCAAAGCATGCATCATATAGCAATCTGATGGCAATCTTAGTGTAGTCATTGGCAATAAGAGATAAAATCAGAGAACCTGTTAGGCTTGTAACGTGTAGAAGCTAAAGGTAAGGTGTGTTAAAAAGTCAATTTAGTCTTACAACCCCTCAATTAAAGTTCAAATAAAAATCTGGCTAAACTCAGGTGTACATGATGAAAGAAAATGATAAAACAGACTTTTCCCAACACGGTAGCAACCCAAAATCAGAAATAATGGAAGAATAGGAAAGAAGGGAGAAGATCCCCCACACCTATTTACAAACATAACCCAAATTCGGAAAGAAGAAACAAAGAAATCTGAATCAAAGAAAATAACAAAAAGATAATAGAGAAAAACATACAGGTGGATATTCCATAAGAATTCGAGGCAAAAATTTAGAAATTAATTTTAGAATTTGATAAACCTCGAAAAGCTCAATTTTTATTATGAAGAACCCACCCAATAACACATACAAAAAAATTGCTATTTTATTTAAATAGAGCAACATTAAGATAAAAGATAACAAATATTCATTTAATTTATTTTTTTTTCTTTCTTCTTTTTCATTTTTTTTCTCTTTTTTTCATTCATTTCTTTTAATAAGGAATAACGCAAATAAAAACAAATAGGAAGAATTTGACAGTCCCAAAGTTTTGAATTGAAGAACACACCCAAAGATAGAAACTTGAAATACATTAGCCAAATTTAAACTTAAAATTGAGGGGAGGATGGGTAGAAAGATTAAGTTAATGTGAAGGGAATTTGGGCTTGTAGCTTTTAGGCTTACACCTAGTAATGTGGCTAAGAAGAAAAATTGGCTAAAGCTCAAATATAGGAGTTCTACGGGCTAATTAGCATGTTGTTAGGTTCAAAAGGGTTAAATCAAAAAGACGTACATAGATATATGTGTGCAGTGTGGTTAATCATAAGGGTCTCCACATCCTAAGTTCTGCTTAAAGCCAAGTGCAATGACCACTCCAAGTTCTATGATCTAACATACAAAGAATGACTGACTCTCAGAAAAATTAGGACTCGAAGTGAATGGATTCCTGCTGGCTCAATAAGTTCTCACTATAAAGTACAAAAGAGTAAGAAAAGTAGTGTTTTAGTGTTACTTTTGCTCATTCTGTGTTCCTATCCACTATCATAAATCATGCATGGAAACAATAATAAATGACCGAACCACTGCATATAACTACTCTTATTGCTATCATGCAAAAGAATTGTTCAGAATAGTCAACCAATAAAAACAGGCTAAGTCCTAGAATCAGTATTCAAATATTCTAGATCATTAACTCAAAAACAAACAGCGAAGCTCTACTTTGTGGATAGCCAAACACTTACAGAATCCCCAATAACAGAACAATTATTCCAGAAGTCCAGTATTCAATCCCAGAAAATAATACAGATTTTAAACAAAACAACAAAAATCAAAACTAATCGTAAAAATTAAACAAAGTACAGAAAGTAAACAAATCCAGGCTTATTCTAACAGGTGTATCAAATTAGCCACCCCAACCACAAAAGTAAAATACAAAGAAATATAAAAGGGAAGAATTCCCTTTTCCCACCCCCACACCTAAAATGCACTTATTCCTGAAAGTGCAATGGAGTAAGAACAAAAGTGAGGAGAGGAGAATAGAGAATTCACATACCTGAAGGTCCCAGTGGTGATGGGGAAGAAGGAAGAGAGGATATAAACAAGCAATATTTGAAAATTTGAAAATCTCAATTTGGTGCTGAAAAATGCTCTAACACGCCGTGTTGTTCAAGCCAACACGCCGTGTTGTTTCATTAAAAATTTCTTTCGTGCCTCTGTCTCCTAACTCAGCATGTTATAAGGGAACACAGCGTGTTGTTATACAAAATTTTAAGCAATGAGTTCCAGAATCTAACATGCCTGCGTGTCGTATTGAACATGACCTATTAGGCCAAAGAACACAGCGAGTTACCTCCTAACACGACGAGTTTTATTCGTGGCCTCCATCACTACAATTTTTTTTCTTTACTTCTCTTCGTGCCAGCTTGCTCCTTGAACCTTATCAACTTTGAAAATGCACACTAAAGGTACCAAAACACAAAAACAAACATGCAAACGTAAAAGCAAACCAAAAACTTAACACAAAAATAAACATTAACGTTCCAAATATATTACAAACGTGTTGTGTTTATAGTCGAAACAGCTCGACTTTCTCGAGACATGATGTTTTACCATAACTTAAAGAGGAAGCACTAAGTCTTTCATCTTCGTCTCCTTTTCCTTATTTTCTTCCTCTATGCTTCATTACCTTGCTCATTAGGTAAAACGTGCTTCATTACCTTGCTCATTAGGTAAAACGTTATCCTTTAATGTTGAAGGCGTTACTAAGGATGGTGTCGGTGTTGAATCAATCTTCTCCTTCCTTTTGTTGATCCTACCTTTTTCGCCATCCTTGTGCACTCCACCCTTTTCATTATCTCTCTTTTTATGACTGTCTCCTGAATTGCTTTTCAATTTACTGCACACTTTCTTATTAGTAACATCAGCAATAGGACAAACAGAGGAAAAAGAATCACGATCATCAGAACCCAAAGAAGAATTTATGCAATCGCAAATATTAAAACTCACCTCCTCATCATGCAAACGGAACACTACTTCATGGCGTCAATTAAAGCCCGTCCCGCTGTAAGAAATGGTCTCCCAAGTAAACAGGGCTTTACAGTATCCTTTTCTATATCTACCATAACAAAGTCGGCAGGAAAAATAAAATTTTTTACCTTTACTAAAACATTTTCCAGAACACCCTGTGGTTGTACAATCAATCCGCCAGCTAGCTGTAATGCTATAGCAGTGGTTTTCATCGCTGCCAAACCAAGATTCTTTAGTATGGATAATGGCATGAGATTTACGCTTGTGACTAAATCGCACAACGCATTTCCAATCTTCATGTTTCCAATTTGACATGGAATCGTAAAGCTCCCTTGATCAGATATCTTAAGGGGAAGCTTGTTACTCATCCGTGCCAAGCAATCATCAGATAATGCCACCACTTTCTGTTTATCCCTCTTCCTTTTGCCTATAAATAACTCTTTGAAATAGTTAGTCTAATGAGGCCTCTCACAGGAGCCTCTATCATAGGTAGATTAATTTTTAATTTCTCAAAAAATTTAAGGGGTTTAGAATCCTCCTGATCCAGTCGGGACTTGCCAACCTTTGGAGGGAATGGCAACTTCGGAGTGTAAACCCGAATTGGAATAGAAGGTTCCTTAATTTCGTCATCAGTAAAAGAAGAAGAAGTTTCAAACTTCGAGTCAGGGTTGCTTACCCCTCCCGACTCCTTACCTACCAAACGAGATGAAGGTTGACTATAAGCCTCAGATTCTGTTGCCTTCACCGTACCGATATTCACAATAGAAATTGAATGTGTTGTCTCTCGTGGGTGCCCCTTTGGATTTGGTTTTGGATTACTGGGCAAGGTACCAGGAGGACGCTCTTGCCGCTCTCTATTGATTTGAGCTAACTGTATCCCTAAGTCCTTACAGTAAGCCTCCGTATCAGCTAGAAGTGATGAAATATTTTCAGACGGGAAAGTACTTCATCATTCTGCTTAGATGGTGGGGCCTGTTGCTGAAACTGAGGGTTATAACTGTTTGGGGCCTTACCTAACCCCTGATCTATGCTCAACATCAAACCCAGGAGGAGGTTTAGCACATTAGTGTTATTATTATATAACATGTTTGGGTGCTGAAATCTCCTCCCAAAATCATTATTATTATAATTGTAAGTCTGTGGATAAGAGTTATTATACCTATTACCGCCGCCTACATAACTTACATTTTTTTATGGTTGGGTCTCAGAATTCTCCCATAAGCATTCCTGGCTTGGATGATCCGCACTGCACATGATGCACTTAACATACTGATGTTGTAAGGTACCCACATTTATCTTGGCCGTCAATGCATCCATCTTCTTGCTAAGATCCTCTATAGCAGCCTTCTATACTGGATCCGCAATCTTAAATTCTCCCCGTGTTGGCAAATCAAACTGCCACATCGTGCTCCTCCTAGCTAGCTCTCAAATTAGCCCCTGTGCTTCTTTCAACGACTTCTTGAAAATGTTACCACCTACAGAAGATTCAACCATAGCACAATTAGACGGTGTTAATACATGATAAAAAGTACTGATCTGTGAAAATTTATTCAAATCATGGTGCGGGAAGCTTCTTAAAAGCCGTCTAAAGCGTTGCCAAGCTTCGTTTAAACTCTCCGTCCTGAACTGTCTGAACCCTAGAATTTCATTCTTCAGTTGCACAGTATTTGTAGGTGGAAAATACTGTGCAAGAAACTGCTCAACCAATTGATTCCAAGAGGTCACTAAACCCGGCTCCAATGATCTGTACCACTCCATAGCACTTCCATTCAGAGAGAATGGAAATAACTTCATCCTAATCACATCCTGTGGTACTCCTGCATACCGAGCTATATCCGTAACCATCAAGAATCTGTTTAAATGCTCATTTGGATTCTCACTAATCCATCCGCTGAATTGTCTATTTTCTTGAAGCAGATGAACCATGTTGGCTTTAATCTCAAAGATGTTGGCCTGAATAGGTGGTAAAACCACGCCACTATACTCCAAGGGCCCGTGAGGGGCCATATATGCTTCTATAGTTCTGTAACCTCCGGCCTGACCTTCCCTTTAAACCCATTGAGCCCGCTCTTTGCCGAGCTATTCCAGTTCGGCTCGCTGCGCTTCATCCATCCTGTAAACTTGAACTAGCCAAAAAGCACGTCAATGCAATAAGGGTACATAGGGATTATCGAAACAAAATAAAAATTAAAAATGAGAAAAATAAAAATAAAATAAAATCGAAAACACAATATTCACAAAACAAAACAAAAATATTCACAAATACAGTGCCTAAGTCAGCCTAATAACCTAGGTTCAAATGGCACAAAAAATAAAGTTCCCCGACAATAGCGCCAAAAGCTTGATACACGTTTAGCATGATGTAGATTTAGTCAATAATAAGTAATTATGCCAAAAGCTCAACTCTAGGGTAGTGTACCCTGTCGTTATCAAGTAATAATCTGGATTGAGGTCCAGGTATCGATCCCACAGAGAAAATTATTTCTACACAATCTAATACTAGGGTTTAAGCGTGTTACAGGCAAATCAATGAACTGAATTTAAACTAAGTTAAACTACTACTACTCCTAACTACGATCAATCATCAAACAATCCTGTAATTCTGAATTCACGGAAAGCTAATCGATGTTCTATCGACCTATGAATGATAACGGTGATGGATTCTTATTAATCTTT
>CAOJCR010977653.1:0-10964 GCA_948330485.1 Euphorbia neoarborescens | reverse complement strand
TGGATCTTGGTGGGATTAGCTCAGTTCCCCTATATGAAACCATGAACCCCAGGAATTTTCCTCCTTTGACCCTGAAGACACATTTCTCCAGGTTAAGCTTGAGTTTATAGTCCTGCAAAATCTTAAAGACTTCCCGAATGTGCAGTGGGTGATCTATCTTGGATTTACTTTTAACCACTATGTCATCTACATAAACTTCCATGATCTTACCAATTTGGTTCCTGAACATCTCATTCACCAGTCTCTGATAAGTGGGCCCAGCATTCTTGAGTCCAAAGGGAATTTTGGTGTAGCAATAGGTGCCCTCATGTGTAATGAAGGAAGTCTTGATCTCGTCATCGGGTTTATAGAAATCTAATGATATCCCGCCTTTGCATCGATTACTGAGTAGATCCGATGTCCAGCCGTAGCATCTACAAGTTGATCAATACTTAGCTAAGGGTAACAATCTTTCGGGCAAGCTTTATTCAGATCTATAAAGTCCACGCACATCCGGTAGGACCGATTCACCTTCTTGAAGAGCACCATATTAGCCAGCCAATTTGTATAATGTACTGGCTGAATGTGTCCATCTTTTAACAATTCCGATACTTCTTTTTCGAGGGCATGCCTTCTCTTCTTCTGGACCACCGCCTTGGCCTCTGGGTTAATGTTCATACTATGAGTGATTATTTCTATTGGTACCCCCTCTAGGTCCTCTGTGGTCCATGAGAAAGTTTTCTGCTCAGCTTTCAATACTTCCAAAATTGATGTTCTCAGGCCTTCATCTAGCTTCTTATATATATTTATGCTCTTCCCATCTGTAATGGCCAACATCTCCACCTCATCAACTGGTTCTGTTGCATCCGGGTGACTTTCCTCATCACCAATTTCAGCTTTATCATCATTCTTTAGTGACACCAAGTATGTTTTCTGGGCTGCCTGTTGATTATCACGACACATGGCATTCCTTTTGGTGGTGGGGATTTGTAATGCCAAGTTTCTATATGAGATAACTGCTTCTGAATCTACTAAGAATGGCCTTCCCAAGAAGACATTGTAGGCCAACTTGGCATTAATAATCAGGAACATCTCCTCTGATCTGTATATGTGATCCTCATCCCCGCTCTCCATTCGTAGTCACACATGTCCTATTAATAGGATAGGAATGCCGTTGAGACCTACGACAGGGGTATATACTAGTTCTATTCTCTCCTTGGCAATTTTCAGTTTATCAACAGCATGTCTATTAATCAAATTGATGGCATTTCCTGTATCTATAAGCACCCTTTGCACTGTGTAATCTTATATCACGACCTCAATTACTAGCGCATCCGAGTGTCCTAGATTCACGTTAGTAAGTTTGGCAAAAGAGGTATTCAGGTCAGAAGTACCTTTAGGCTTTGCGAGTGCTATTCTGGATTTTTTAGCTCGTGGTTCTGCATTTGATCCGCCTGCTATCACCATGATAACACCCCGGATATAACTCCGGTTGGTACGTTGTTCAGTAGTTCTTTCTGATCTATGATCAACATGCTCTGTATCCTCCTCCTCTTTATCTTCTTTTCGATCAACAAACTTCGTCATTTTGCCTCTCTTGATCAACTTTTCAATCTCCTCTTCCAGGGATCTGTGATCATCGGTATGATGTCCCTTGGCCCTGTGAAACCTGAAATACACATCTTTCTTCTGGCCAAATTTTTGCCCCTTCTCGCTCTCAGGATATGTCAGTTCTTTGTTAAGGCCTTTCTCATGAATAGCTAATAAGACCTTGCTGAGTGATGTGTTCAGTGGGGTGAGCTGCATTCTTTCTCGATTCCCTTGGAAAAGTCCCTTCTTCTATCCCGATCTCATTCTTGGCCTTTGCCTTCTCTTTTAAACTTGGCCTGGTCCCGGTCCCTGGCTCCCGGATCACCACTTATGTGAACATTTTGTGCATCATCCACTTTTACACAATCGTTGAAGATGGTTATCAACTGTACCTAGTTTCGTGGTTTTTGAAAGGCCAAATGCTGGCGCAACCGATTGCTCCTGGTATTCTTTATTAACACTTCACAAGCAATGTTGGTTTCAACGTTTTTTATCTGGATACATGCCTCATTAAAGCGAACAATGTAATCTCGCAATGACTCTCCCGGACCTTGCATAATATCATTAAATACCTGGGTGGCTGTTGTAGATGGGATTGATCCCACAAACCTTGCTATGAACTGCCTCTTAAGCTCCTCTCAACTATCAATGACCCGGGTGGTAGCCCATCATACCAGTAATGAGCTGGACTATCCAAAGTGAGTGAAAACATTTTGCACATCAAGATTTCATCAGCATTCACAATATTCATTATGCCAGCAAATTTCTTAACATGTATAACAGGGTCAGTTGTTCCGTTATACAGGGGTAGTGTAGGGATTTTAAATTTTTTTGTCAGTTTCAGCATTCAAAATTTGTTTGGATAATGGAGGGTCCCCTACGTCAACTATAAGGGCTTGAAAGAGCATCACTAGCTCACTGAGACTGGATTTTAGCCATTCAAAAAATAATCTAGCCGGTTCTCCCACAGTTAAATAGGCTGCTAAATTAACATCTGTATTTCTATCTGGTGGGGCTATACTCAGGTGTGTATAGCCCAAGCCCTGAAGTGGAGTAGGATGACTTACTTGCTGGGTTACATACCCCTGAAAATACTGGCTAATCATCGAAGGTGTTGAGACCTGTTGCGGCATATACTGAGTATTTTGAACCCATTGCGTTGTTGCCTGTCCACTCCGCCGCTGCTGGAAAATACCCTTGTGGAGGATTTGACAATGGTGGAGGCGGAGGTGGTAGTAAGACCCTCTGCCCAAGCTCATGAAGATTCTGACCTCCAGCTGAGGCAGATAGCGGCGTATGGAATAGAGCTCTGTTTACCGTACTTCCTTCTATTGACCCAACTGTATTAAGAGGTCTGAGCGGTATTTCCTCCTGTAGCATTGTTCCACCCACCTGCATATTCTTTGTCATTGCCTGATGCAAGATCGCAGCATGTTGTGGAGGCATGTCATAGGTTTGTATTAATTGCTCCACTGTCATGGGTTCCATATCAGTATTTTCCAAAGTTGGGTTGGTGGCCGCTGGAGGAGCCAACAGACTTGAAGTAGAATTCGTCGCCATTTCTTCGAACGACGCTCACCGCACCAATGATATTCTGAGTGAAAATAAATCTTCTTCTCTGATGAAAAACTTAATTCCGAGCCTGAAAACAGATGAAAAAGAGAGACACTGATTGTTCGAGGAGGGACTCTCCGATGTTTAAGTCAGAATTAGGGTTTTTAAAGTGTAAGAATGAATTCAGAATTATAATAGAAGAATCAAGTACCTTTTTGTGTGTGATATGAGCCTTTTATATAAGCTTACCTCATAACTGAGTTCTTTTACAGAATATTCCTACCAATAATTGTGGTCCTCTGCCAAAAGAATGTATTAGCCTTATGTTGTCTCAATTTGAGAAATAGCTTTTTTGGAGGACATAAGCGTGTTTGTTGAGTCATCTTCAACTGGCATGACCTGATTTATCACCCAGCTCCCGGGCTATTGCTCCGGTATATTTCTAAGTTGATCATTCAGTTTCTCGGATCATAGATCTGATCTCCTGACTGACTATTACCAAGAAATCTGGTTTTCATAAAATACACTGATTATCATCAAACCATAATAACTTGTGTATGAAGAAATTACTTTTATAAATGTACTATATTATAGTTGGACGACTTTAGACGTATTTAACCCAAAATATATATAAAAAAATTCATTATCCAACTTCTTTTTTTCCATTTTCTAATAGATTAGCATACGATTAATAGGGGCAATGTTAGGACGACACAACAGATTTATTTATATTTTTTATTAATAAAAAATTTATAAAATTTAATTAAATTATTAATTATTTAAAATTTATTTATTAAAATAAAAATTAGATGTAAAATATAAATTTTAAATTTTAATTTGAAAAGTTTACACATTTAATTATAGGATATAATATAATTTTATTAAATTAATAGATAAATAACAAATAACATAATATTTGTACCATAAGCTATCTTTTTTTTTTTTTGATAAATATGTTGAAACTTTACTTTTCTCTTTATTTAATAAGAAAAGAGTAACTAACATTTTGTTTTAATCTAATTTCTCTATTAAAAAAAAATACAATTTCATTAATTAAATAAGTGAATCGCTAAGCCCCTTAAATAATAGGATATTGCAGTAGTTTGCAGTTAGGAAAATTTGGGTTCATACAGGATTTTCTTATGTCAATTCAGTACTTGATAAATGCTTGCTAGGCGGCTCATTATATATTACCAAATTATTAGAATTCTATGCACTTCCCTCTCATTACTTTCTTAATTTACTAATTTATTTATTTCCAATAAATTTATACTCATAACTCCATATCAAAAATATAGTACTGATAATAGTCAGTAAAGTATTCTTCCCACATCAGTTATAATCCGGGTATAGGTCAAGACCGGATCTCGGATTTTATATAACCATTATCAGGTCTCGGATCACTGTTAGCAAATCCCGGATTACCGACGTCAGATCTCGAATCATTATTACCGGATACCGGATTGATATTTTATAAAATACCGGGTGAACGGACCATAAGGATAAAATCTAAGGGAGCTTAAGGTTTCAAGGGAGCCTATAAAAGGCATAACATTTTTAACAAAGGGTTTTCCGGCGACCGAAGCCAACGGAGAACAATAATAATTTTAACCGCAGTTATCAAATACTAACAACTTTTGTAATATAATTGCAATTTATATTTAATATATATTACTTAGATTCCATGTTTTATAAAGAACTATAAAGAAAATAATTATCCTCTTTATAGTTCTATTTAATTTAGAAAAATAAAGGAAGGTATATAAGTATAAATCAGGAAAATTAAAATAACTTCTTTTCTTAACGCTATAGCCGATTTTTATTTTTCTGAATTTTTGATCGAAAATTTAACTGATAACAACAACGAGATTCTTTCCCTAGTAAAGATAAAAAGATCATTTCCACTATATTGTATTAAATGAGGCCATTAATTAAGCCTAATTCTATTATAATTGTCGCCACATATTAGAATCAAGTTGTGGGATGATTTTTGCTCCAAATTAGATTACCCTTTCAATTTTTATAAAGAAAAAGTGACCAAACTTATTATATAATCTATTAAAAAATTTCTATCCATTTTTAATTCTAATAATAGGCCACATATTCGTCTAATAAATTTATATAAATATAATTACTTTTTTTTTCTTTTTAAGAAGAAGATGGAGATGGGTGGTTGACTGGGTCGTAGCCATCATCATTTACTGGAACCTCAAAGTGATATGAAATATTAATCAATTAATTAATTAAGACTGGAATTAAATTAAAGTCTACTTGTTGTAAACCACGTAAGACTAGTAAGAACAAATAAATAGATTGTCGGTAATGCCTTATTAATTAGTTTAAGTAATTATGTTTTTAGGCAAATTATCGATTAAGAAGTTTCTTTAATTAAAAAACCATAATTGTAAATAAAGATTTTGGGATGTATTACTAGAAAATCCATATATACGTATCTGTGCATGCATTCTAGTTTAATTGAAAAGGAACATCCAAAAGCTACTGTTAAAAGTTACTATAATTTATGCTATCAAATTTTGTTGCAAATTACAGTGGTAATTTTATTTTTTTTTTCAAATTATTTATAAAGATCAATTCATAATTAATTAATTTATTAAAAAAGTTTTTTTTTATCAAATTAAAAAAGTTAATTTATTCATAATAAGTTGATTTTTTTAAGTATCATCATTTTATAAAAGATCACTTGAAAAACGATTTATCATTCAATGAATGATGTTAAATTTGAGAAAATAGACTAAAAATTTATTACAAAAATAAAAGTGACTTGTAAAAATAAATTATAAATTTTAAAATGACTTATAAAAAATAATAAAAGAATAGCATTTTTATGTTTATGGTAAATAATTCAATATTGAAAAAGAAATTAATTTGCAAAAATTAAAATAGAAACAAAAGCTTGTTTAACTTGTTGATATATATGCTTTTGAAGAGATTATCGGCTAACAGATAGTAAATAGATAAATAGTAAAAGAAAAAAAAGGCACAAAATTTAACGACGTTTAACAATTTACCTACGTTCCCGAGAACTTAGAGCGGCTGTTATTCTTATTTATGGAATACTTCAATTAGGATACATATACATCTTATTTATATATAAGTAATTAATCCTAAGTAAATATTACAATATTACCCTTTTTACTGCAGGTGCTTCGTCCCCGTACCCCAAAACTCACTTCGTCCAGGTCCATCCGAAACTTCCCCCGATAAATCATATTTAAGATATAAACCATATCCAACAACAGTTTTAAACAAAAACAATATTAATAATATTCATAAAAAACAAAATAATATTCATAAAAAAAACAATATTAATAATAATTTAGATTTTGTAAACTTTATTTATTTGCGAAATCTCACAAATGCCCGACGGAGTTCTAATGAGAGTTTGTTAATAATATAAGAATTATTTTAAAAAAATTGATGTTAATCAAAACATTTAAATTAAATGGTTATTTTTAAACCAAAAAAAATTAAATGGTTATTTAATAATGTCATCAAAAGTCATATTTATTAAGTGATTGTAGTTTCATAACAAGCATATAAATGCAAACTTAACCAATTAGTCGGCCATATTATTATTAACAGCCGCAGCATCAGAATTTTTTAAGTTGTGGATTGGAAAAAAATTTCTGATCATATATAAATATTTTGAAATTATATTTTCTATAATTAATAAAAAAAATTTAAGAGAAAGCACTACAATAAATCAGCGAGTTGGCAACTACAAAATTAGTTGCTATTGCACATTAACAACCAACTTTTTTATATTAACAACTACAGTTGGAGTTGCTAAATAGCTTGTTGCTATTACATAGCAACCAGATTGGTTGCTAATACTTGCATTAGCAACCAACATATAACTGCAATTGCAACTAACTGTGATTGCAAACAAATGTTCAGTCAATAATTTTTTGGATTTGCAACCACTGTGATTGCAAGTATTGTTTTTTTACAACCACAACAATATGTATTACTATCGGTGATTGTTAACTCAATATTTTTTTGTTTGTGACAAATATTATTTCTCTTAATGATTATAGACAATATTTCGACATAGAAAAATATATGTCAAATTATTCTTCTAATTATGACTTTTCATGACTACGTTCTTCATCGTATTAACAAATATTTTTTTCATAATAGGAATCATTAAAAATAGAATTGACCGTTAATTTGATCGGTTTAATATTATATAGTTTATAGTTAAAATTTATTCAATTCGTAATCTTTTTATTATCTTTAAAGTTGATACGATGGGAGGTATAATTTAATATTCTCTTAGAAAGAAATATGATTAAAATATAAGTTGAACTAGTTAAACAAAAAATTAATAGCTTTATTATTTTGCTATTTAATCGTGTTAGGATAATATTAATTGTTTTGTAATATTATTGAACTGAAAGTCTTTATAACTTCTAATATGTAAATTTTAACTTCTGGTTAATAAGTCTCACCTTTTTTTGTTAACGTATTGCTTAGAAATCGAACTTTTACATATCTTATAAGTTCAATTTGCATTAATAGTTAAATCTATTGATATATAATAAATGTTGTCATAGCTGTAGTAGAATTTAAACTCATATATAAGTCAGACTTGAATAAATTTAAGTCGGGCTTCATATAAAAAAATTCTACCCATGCCTGAAGTCTAGCCTAAGTCCATACAAAATCATTTTTATACGGATTTTTTCATGTATAAATTAAACCGAATTTAGAGCAAAATATTTAAACATTTTGTGTTTTATGAGGTAGAATTGATTCTTAATTTTTTTTAAAAGTTTTATTGGACTTAACTTGTAAAATCCTAATATTTAATGAACCAAAATTGATTTTGAATTAAATATTTGGGCACATTCTAGACCAATTCGATCTGTATTTATTTTATAGAATAAAAATTTATATTTACTATATTTTTATTATTTATATTATATATTATTATAAAAAATTATACAAATTTAAAATTTAATTTTTAAATATAAATTTAGTCTAATCTAAATATATTTAAATTTAAAGTAGAACGAGCTAGATTTAGATATATTATTACTCCTTGCGTTCCGAAATAGATGTCTTTTAAATTTGTTCACAAAGATCAATGAATAATTAATTAAATGATTAAAATGATTAATTTATCTTAAATGAAATTCTCTCTTTTCTTGATTATTAAATTTTATTATGTGATATTCTCTCCATTAATGCTAAGTTAAGGGTAAATTTGAAAAAAAAAATGTTAAAGGTGTATAGAAAATTTAAAATGATATATAAAGAGGAGCAAACTATAAAAACTAAAAAAATTATTATTTTAGAATGAAAAGAGTCATAAAAACTTTAATCAATTTAGCTTGAATCGGTCGACGAACATATTTATATAAATAAATTATAATTGAGACTATTTTTTTTAATCTTTTCTTAAAAAGATCCAACTAATTCTACTCGGCCTGCTCGACGAGCGGGCCAAGTCATGAGCCTTGTAAAGAGCATACTAATTGAACTATAGAAGTAGATAACCTAATAATTAATAGAGTAATGACTTTGAAATGAATAATTGATTAGAAGGTCATATTAGAGTTAGTTATGTAGAAATAGAAATAATACAAGTCTCAATCCCTAATGGCAAATGATAATAAATAGCCGAATCTCAGTTAGAACATCAAGCTCGGTAATTAAATAAATAAGCATAGCCAAAATTAATATTAATTGCAAGTTTATGCTTTTAATAACTACCGCAAAAACAGATTTCCTCCAACATCAACTCCATCTTATTTCAAATGTTATCCCAACAATAACTTCTACTCTCATCCCAAATGTCAATGGTGTGGGACGCTCTGTCCTTAAACACCCTTTAAAGAAAACGTAATAAAATTTGTTTCTATTCGTGACGGGTATTATCACCCTTCCCTACTTATTTTCTTTTGTTATCATTAAATAGTTTTATATAATACACTTATATATAACGTTTTCGAGTTTTTAATTTTTCCTCTTTTTTTTCTATTTTTATAAGGAGCGGCGCAAATTTATTTCTCTAATTTTATAGTTTTCACTATGGGAGGAAGAACTAATGTTTTTAGTTTATATTATTGTATAAAGTTACATAAATTTTTACTTGTTATGTTACTTTTTAGAATTCTTTTAAAATTATTCGCAAAGATTAGTAAAGAATTAATTAGATACTAAAATGATCAATTTATTTTTTATTTAAATTCTTTCTCTTCTTAATTTTTAGATTTTTTTTTATAATAAACTTAAAAAAAGAGAGTTAAAAGTATATAAAAAATATAAAATAATATATAAAAAAAACAAATTAAAAATTAAAAATGGCCTATATTTACAAATATAAAGCAATATCTTGCAGTTATATTTCTTAAAATTTTGCTATCGTTCAAAATTTTAATTTTAATTTTTTAATACCGTCTCATGAATATGATAATATTTCTACCTATACAAAAGTTAAATTTCTAATTTTGTATATTCCTCGTGCATATGCACGTACGTACTTAGTGAAAGCATGTATAAATTCACATAAAAAATAAAAGAAATTAAAGAATATTGTGATAGTTGTTTTGATAATTTATAACTGAAGAGAAATTGTTACTTCTATACACTACACGTGTTTATAGTCGGATTGAGTCAAATTTGAATTGAGTTTAATTAGATTGGAGTTTTATTAAAAAAAAAAAAAGACTTATCCAGGTATAATCTATTATGCCTTTTAAAAACTTTGGTCGCAGTAGTATTGAGATAATTTAGTGGTTGATACATTTACCGTCACATGAAAGGATGGAAGTTTGAACCTTCGATTCGTTAATGATATTTAAGTAATTTAATAAAAAAAAAAACCCTTTGGTCGCAGGCCAAGTTTGGAACAGGTAAAGAAATAAAGTTCCAAGCTCGCTCATCTTGCTTAACTTATACATATATTTAATATTTTAATTAAAATATTTATTTTGTCACTAAAAATTTTAAAATATATATAATTTATATTAATAAAAAATGATAATTAATATTATATATACATGTTGGAACCATTTTGAATTTATTGTTAGTTAAATTCCAATCCATGAACTTATTTCTGGAAATTTTTAGTTTTCACTTATCTGAACAGAAACTAATTTTATCATATTATTTTATTCAAGTTTTTAATTTATACTATTGTACCAGGTTATGTAAATTTATGCTCTTTTGGTTTATTTTTAAAAGTATTTTGAGGTTGTTTATAAAAATTAATAAAAAATTAATTATATTATTAAAATAACTAAAGTTATCTTTAAAGAAATTTTCTCTTTTCTTATTTTTTTATAGGAAAATTTACTTTTTCCTTAATTGTTAGGGTTTTCTCCATTAATACTAAAAGATAAACCTAAAAAAAAAAGAATTAAAAGTACATAAAAATATAAAATAACATGTAAAAAAAATAAATTAAAAACTAAAAAAAGACTCGTATTTACAAACATAGCGTAACATCTTACAATTATATTTCTTAAAATTTTGTTATAGTTCAAAATTTAAATTACATTTTTTTAAAATCATCTCCAATAAGATATTATTTCTACATGTTGGTTTTTAGTACGCTCATGAGAATATGGATTGAATTTGAACTAAAATATAGCAATTTAAAAGTTGCAGGGACTAAATGTGTAATTTAATATAGGGGTTATAGAAATCCTCCATAAACAAGCAATCTATTTTTAGAAAACGGTTCGGAATTTTATTGTCATCAAGTTCATATATTCTCTCCAAATTACTTCTCTAAGAACACGAATCGATCAATCAGATTATCAATGATAATGATTTCGTATCATATATATGAGAGAAAATATTTATGCGAA
>CAOJCR010975713.1:0-10531 GCA_948330485.1 Euphorbia neoarborescens | reverse complement strand
AATTATAGTGTGGATGAAGGTTATCAACTGTTGTTTCACCGCCAACAAGCTGTTTAGCTTCGATACAATCCGTTTCAACTTGCACATGTGAAATGTTTGAGGCTTTGATATATTGTGCAGCGCCCCATAATGCCCATAGCTCTGACAGTAAGGGTGTTCCATTGCCTATGTTTTGAACAAAACCTCCTGTCCCTTTGAGAATATTACTTAAATCCATTTGTCTCAGCTGTGATGAGAGAGCTTGGATTGCTTTGATCAAATTGCGGTGAGGATGGTGGTTGTCTAGCATACATTCCCCTGCCACCAGCTGTTTGGTTTCTGAGCTGTCCCTTTCAATCTGTGCATGGGAAAGTTTTTTCGATTTGATACATTGCATAGCACCCTAAACTGCCTAAAGTTCTGACAAGCCCAGATGATGAACAAAACCTCCGGCTCAGTTCCATTCATCATCCTTCTGTTCCACACATTCCATTTAATCCCAAACAGGCCCCTTCGACATTCAGCTTCAATCACCCACACTTCGGTTTCCTGTTTCCTCCGTATGACAATGACAGGTTGATACAATGATGGGTGTTACTTCTCCCATAGTTCTTGATGCGCAGTTAAATGCGACTATTGGTTAAAAAAAAAAGGCAAAACACATTCTCAGACCCCTAATCTTTTTCATTTTATATCTTTAACCTCCTGATCTTGATTTTTATGATATTAGATCCCTGATCTTTCTATTTTTCTATTAGCTGCCCCCCGGTTGATGACACTAGTACACGTGTATTACACGATCTAATATTTAGCGTCACATTAGATGTCACGTCAATTAAAAATATACACATCAGATTAAGAATCGATCCAGTAACCCGTCCTTTTACAGATTAATAATAAAATGGATATAAGTTACTGAATCGAACCAACCATATGGTTTTAAATACAAATTAAACATGGGTTTGAATTCGTATTAAAATTTGGGTTTCAAATTAATTGGATTACCGGATCAATTATTAATCTAACATATATATTTTTAACTAACGTGACACTAAATATTTGATCATGTAATACATACACACTGATGCTATTAACCGGAAGACAACTAATAACAAAATAGAAAAATTAAAAACCCAATATCATAAAAACAAAAATCAAGAGATTAAAAACATAAAACAGAAAAAATCAAAGGGTTGAAAATGCGTTTTGCCTAAAAAAAAAAATCTACAAAATGGAAGAATATCTTATGCATGTGTGTTTTAAACAAAACTCTGCATGAAGGGAAGAAGACCAGTTAAAAGGCTATAATCATAAATAACTTAACAGCATCAATTTACATCTTTTTTATTTTCTTTAAAATAGAAACATGAATAATTCTAGGTATTTTCCTGCTAGTCTTGAATAATAAAAGCTGGAAAAAAGCAAAAATTGAAGACTTTGCCTTACTTCTGCAACATTCAATTAACCAATACAAAAATTCTTCAACAATGATATTGAGAGTAGCAGTGTTATACAATTCAATAACCTTTGCATTTGTTAAATAGGGAAATCAAATTGAAAGCTCACTCTCATATTTCCCAGAGGAAGCAGCATGAGCTTCACTGGTTGAACTACAGTCTCTGCAACAGAGCAGCAAATATAGTAGAGTGCCTTCATCTCATCTTGTAATGTTGAGTTCTCGAGACAACACAGCGCCGGCCATTCAATTCATATTTGACCATTATATCGATATCTCGAGGATTCTTTTTGTTTGGTGCTACGGACATGGTCCCGGTTAGGGCTTCGCCTTCACATATTGTTAGCACATCTTCTAGGTAAACAATAGTTTGCTTCCAGTGTGTGACTCGCGATTTTGGACCTGTGTCATTTTGAAATTCTTCAGCAAACAATTCCAATCATCATATACAGCTCTGGACACTATGAGACACGGCTGGACACATGTGGAACATGCCCCAGGCATGTCCCGGACACAATGGAACCCGATTTTAAAGTTGAAATGAAAGAAATTAAGAGATGGAATAAAATAGCAATTCGGCAAAAACCAAATTAAATCTAACAAACCCAAGTTCTCTCCCAAAATCCTAATTTCGTCTATCACCCACATCCCAACACATGCAACCATTTGCCCACTGCCGTTCATCCACTTCCGGTGCCGGTTGCCCAACTGTCTTTCGACAATTCCAAATTCAGTTTACATTCCCCACCAACTTATTTAAAACATAGAATTTTGAAATTTAGATTCTTTATAGTTGTTTTCATAATACTTTAATACTTATGATGAGGAATTTGGATATTATCGGTTTCTATTTGATATTTTGAATGAATATTATTTATAATATTATATGTATTTTTTTTATTTATTAAAATATTTATCATGTCCTGCCGTGTCACATATTTTTAAATATTTTCATTTCCCGTGTCCAGTCTACAGTAAATCCGTGATAGCACCATTGGGTGAGTACTGACCTGTTGAGAAGCCCATTAATTTATGGCATTTGGTAAATGACACATCAAAGTAGGCTACTAAAGCATGGATGTAATCGTCACGTTCTGCAACAAGCTTAAAAGGAGCTGTGAAGGAAGCATCTCCAGAAACCATTTTAGAGATATCCATTGTCTGAATTGGGATAAACATTAAGTACACATGAGCCAACTCGGTTACCAAAGTTTCAAAATTAATAGATTTAACTGAAAAGTTAACAAGCACACAGGCAACTGGGAAAGGCATACCACCCACCTTGAGTAGCTGACTGGTCGTAACAATTTGATTCTGATCCACTGTGTCAACAAGAGGTTCCATCATTGCTTGTTTCTTGATGCAGCTCATGTCAAAGCCATACACACTATTCCAAACTGGCATAGCATGAGGTCAAGGGGCCAAAAATATCATAAAAAAGAAACAATAACCTGTCAGTTTGGAGAAATTGGGACGAAAAAAATCGAACATAAATTTAAAACCTCGTACATAACAGAAGTGCAAATATGTTCCACAATCTCAAACATCGTGGATTATAAGGAAAATCATGGCGATCTACTGTCTACATGAGAAAACAAAAGCTCACATTCAATTTTATCTTCTTTGTAGTCTGCATCTTCAATAGCTGTCACAAATAAAGAAGCTTTATCTGGTAGAAGGATCCCATCACTCCCCTGAAAACAAGTGAAACATCAGAAAGTTGACAACATCATTCACAATATATCAGACAGTATAATAAATACATTATTTTCAGAACCGGCTGATTCAAACTTTCTGAGCCTTCATATGGGAAATTTAAACGATATTGAACTACGAGCAGGAGAAATTCACTCGATGACCAGATGGAACCTTCTTACCATATATATCTCTCTCCCTCTTTTCGAATTGGGAAGTAGGAGAAAGTCTTTTGTTTCTATTAGGTCAAAGCCAAAAGGGAAAGCAGAAGTCACTTCAAAGCAAGTAAAATATGTCAATAGACTGATACTCCCAAAAAAAAAAACACTATTCTGGTTTAAGGGAGCCATTCAAAATATTCCCATTGTTTATGAATAACTTCAAACAATAACATCCTTGCTTAAACAAAAAAAGAATTACTACTCTTTACCCAAAAACAAATTCAATCATTCTAAAAGAGGAAACAAAAAATTTGGAAGGTTATAGGCAACCAAAACGTTTATGATGCTAACTTGAAATATCTTTTCCAACACCGCAGGATGAACAAGCTATGGACATGAAAGCTGAAATGTAAAGACAACTCACAAGCCATTTGTCTCGTGCATAAAGGACCGTGTTTAACATATTCTCATACAAAAGAAAATATCCCATCCACTCTGAAATGATGATATCAACTTTAGCAACTGGTAGCTCAATCTCTTCAATCTTTCCCTTCAAAACTGTTATAACTGTGGGGAGAAAAAGAGCTTGTGAGATCAACGTTGAAGGAACCAAGCGAGATATACGTAAGAACACAAATACATTACCATCTGAAAACCCATTCGATTCAACAATCTGTTTTGCCATGTCAGCCATTTGAGAGCACTCAACCTGAAGATAAAGAAGGAAGCCTCCAAGTGTAAGACGGAAAAACCAAAAAAGGAATAACAAATGCTTGACATTATACTTCATAACTAGAATATTTCTCAATTAAATTTCACATTGAATACATCAGGTAAAGAAGCGAAACACATACTGCATAAACATGAGCCGCCCCTGCTTTTGCACAGAACAGGGACAAAATCCCAGTCCCAGCACCAACATCCAAAACCACTTTATTCTTAATTAGAAACTTATTCTGATAAATAACATTTTGATAAGTTTTTGTTCGTATAACATCCTTCAGCATTTCCTGAAACAGAAGATCATAAAAGTAATAAGAAGATATACTAAGGAACTGAATAAAAGAATTTGATGTTCCATGGATAAAAAGATTGCATCAACGTCCCACAAACTTACTTCGTGAATACCTGAGGAAAAAAAGACATAAAAGGACACATTAGCTTTTGCAAGATATGCTCAACAAGAAAGACCTGGAAAATATAATTATTTTGTGCGTATTAGCGAAGTAAACTAAACTATCCATTACATAACATATGCAGAGTATGAAACTTCCACTCAATTCAACTTCATAAGCGAAGCTCTAAACAACAAAGTTCACAGATTTAAGAGCTTCACGTCCAAAATTAAAAACTCAGCATTTTGAAGAAAACAATAGAGAAGAAATAAAAAGGGAATAGATTCGAGGAAGTTACCAAAGTGAGAATAAGAATCGAAGTAATAATCGGCGCTGGTCTTGTCATCGCCGCAATCGACAAAAGAGACGTCGGGCTCGCACGTGGATTCATCGTCCATGGGAGTGCCTTTATCTCCGCAATCGAGATTTGAGGTCACAGTAGCCAGCTCTTCGTCTTCGTCTTGAAAGCGAACCTTAGTGGGTTCGTGAGGAGAATCGTTGAAGGAAGTTGAGGTGTGATTTTTGTTGCCAGTGTTGGCGCTGCTGTTCTTTCGACGGCCCATTTGAGAGATTAGGGTTTATGAGTTACACAGGTTGGGGGCGAGAGAGAATAAAATTAGGGTTTATGAAAGGATTTTAGTTTGAGTTTAGAGAATAAATAATATCAGCTTCTTATTCGGACAAAATCCCAAATGTTTTGATAACTGATAGGGGATATTTATTTTACTTAAAAAAATCTATAAAATAAAATAAATGCATTTTAATGTTCAAGTCAAATTAAAAATTTAGAGTATAAAATAAAATATATTTTATACATAAATGTGAAATGAAAAACAAAATTTTTTAAATTACTTTTATATATTAATTTTTTTAAAATTATTTTTTATTTTTTAATAACCATTTCATTTTATTTTTTATTTTAATTTAATATTTTTATAAATATATTTTAAATTATTATAGTTATATATTTATTCTAAAAACTCTTTTTTACTTTATCGTTATTAATATTTTAACTATTTTATTATTAATATTAAATTTATTCACATCCTGAATTTGAAGTTTATTGATTGTATATTTATACTATATATAAATGTGAAGTGAAAATGATTTTTTTTATATTTTTAATTATTTTTATATATTATTTTTTATAATTTTTTTACTTATTTTTTAATAATTACTCTACTTTATTGTTTTTTATAAATATATCTTAAATTATCATAATTATATTTTTAGTCTAAAAGCATGTTTTTTATTGACTCTATTATTAATATTAATATTTTATCTATTTTATTATTAATAAATATTCGAGAGATCTTCTCGTTTTAAAACTAGTTAATTATATACTTTTAAAGTATATTAATACTTGAAGTAAAATAATATACTCATAAAATTCTATTTAGATAGGACTTCTTTTTACTGAAATAGATTCGTCATTAATTCAAATACCGAAATCAATTATAGCCCAAAAATAAGGTGGATGTAAGGAAAATTATATCCTCCATGTATCCAAGAATTAGTCACTCTAACTACAACATAAACTGTTATTCCTATTTAAATATGATTTAGGCTTTTATTAAAAACAAAATATCATATTATAGACCAAATCATATTGGAGCTTTTAAATTGAATCCGAATCAACCCAACAAAAAAGGACTTCGATTGGCTCAAATTCAGTCTATTAAAATTGACACAGAAGACTAACATAAATTAAGATTAATTTATAATTACTGTCGGTTTATTTTTTCAAAAAATATTATTAAAAAAAATAAATTTAAACAATATAATATCAATTTTAAACTAACTTTAATTAAAATTTTTTATAACATCTTTTCACAGTCTCAGAAATACATCTTTTTTAAAAAATATATATATATTAACTTTTTTTAAATGCAAATGCAGCCACAGCCGCAGCCGCAAAATGGGCCTTAGTTTTCTTGATAATACATGGATAGAAGCTCTCAGCTTCATTTATTTTCTTTTTCTTGAACCCAAAAAAAAAAAAAAAAACAACCAAAAAGCAATAGATTCAAACACTTACCTTCCCAATTTGTTAAAAATATTATTTCATAACGAATTCTGAACACATTCTGATCTTTTGGGGCTTTTTGCCGTGAGATAGTCATAGCAATTATTGCTGTCATTACCAAAATAATATTCAAATATTTGAACAACATTCACTATTACTGACAAATAAAAGGCATTAAGTAGCTGTAAACTTAGTGCTGGGGATGGCCGAACATGGTGAATAAAGCAATCCCCAAAATGCTTTATTCCTTCATGCTTTACAATGACAAATTCACATAGGGATAAAATAGAACCTGAAAAGTTAACTCGGATCCTCCATTGTTGTTATCGACTATGAAGGTCCATTAGTGAGCTTCCTCTCTCCGACAATCGAGGCCCCGTTAAATGGCCACGGTGCTCCTGCCATCACCGCTTCAATCTCCCTAGTTTCTCGGGGACACTTTGTCATGTTTTTGCAACCATTGGCAGTGACATGCTACACATTAACACGGCTAGAGAAAATAAGAAACATAAAAAGTGCATGAAATAAGTTCAAATATTATATATGGGAGAGACAATAAGAAAAACGGTTAGTTCCTTGAAATAGGAAAACAAGAAATTGTTCAACCAGCAGTTGACCTGCAATTTCAACCACATGCATTTTTGCTCCACGAATTAAAAGCATATGTTGCTTCCATGGATTTATGGACATTGATCTGACATTTTATCTTACAGATTTTAAAAGAAAAACTTTCTATATACGAGTAACAATGAGATCTTGGTAAATGGAAAACCCGAGAACCAACTAGAAACGCAATGGGCTAAAGAAACCCAGTTTCAGCAATTTCGCAGCAAGTCAACTAAAGATGGGGGGGGGAAGCGCTCTCCAAAGAGTGTGAAAATCAGCAGAAGCAAAAGGCCATCTATGTTGAGGCAAAGGAAATTTACCACATCGCTCTCGATTCGAACCCCACCGAAACCTTTAAATCTGTTAATAACTTCAGAGTTGAAAAACCTTGAGGTATTTGCGTGCTTCATGGCAGGAGCCAACACAGCATCAATGAAGTAGCAACCAGGCTCCACTGTTATCACCTGCAAATCAGAATCATCTTTATGTGAGAGATTAAAGGATTGATGAATGATAGAACTATAGAAGAAATGATGTGAAAGAAAATCTCAAATAATTGAACTCGCCATTCGAAAGACAAGAAAAGACTTGAATGGATAGCAGTTAACGATCTAATGTTTGTTGATTTGTTCTAATGCATTCCACATTTTAACAATTCAATTTATTTTTTTTAATTAAGAACCGAATATCAACAATGTAGATATAGTTTCCTTTGACTTGAAAGGTCATTACTAACCATTCCCTCTTGAAGTTCTCGAGCAGTTCGCAAAGATCTCAATCCCGGTTCCTTTGATTTCTTTGGTCCCTGAAAAAGTATGCCAGTTAGCTCAATGAATGCTTTGAATCGAAACAGAGCTGCAAAAGATTCAGCCATAGATACCTTCAAGTAACCACCGGGATCATGAGTGTCGAGACCCATGAAATGCCCTAGGCCATGGGGCATGAAAACAGCACCTAAGCGCTCAGTTATCATATCTTCTATATTGCTGGATTCAGGAAAAGACCAATGTAATTATTAGCTTTTTCCTCCTGAAAATGATATTTAATTGCATGTGAAAGAGAGCACTGTAAACTTACCCTATAAGAAGGCACCCTTTCTTTAATGACTCGAGAATTATTCTCTCAGCTAATCTGAACATAACAAGGAGGAAATCAGAAGAAACATAAACAGCAGCAAAGCAATGAAAATATTCATATGATCAATAGGAAC
Source organism: Euphorbia neoarborescens (assembly GCA_948330485.1). Classification (NCBI taxonomy): domain Eukaryota; kingdom Viridiplantae; phylum Streptophyta; class Magnoliopsida; order Malpighiales; family Euphorbiaceae; genus Euphorbia; species Euphorbia neoarborescens. The sequence continues at coordinate 2,283 of CAOJCR010975713.1, read as the reverse complement.
TGGTATTCCAAATCTCCATTTCATATTTTATAGTAAAATTAAGATGGTACAACCTTTTTGCAGATTAAATCATTAGGTAGCCACATGAAAAAAGAATTCTAAGACCTGTTAAATTCAAGTCATGCATATGTGTTAGAACCTGCTAGTTAATCTCACCCAAGATTTGGAAAACCCATTTGAGAACAGGAAAACAGAATACACCATATTTCTAACCAAATATAAGAGACCTGTGCAAATTATTTATTTCTTTAACATTTTTAACATTTAACAAGTAATACGACTTCTTCCAAAAAAGGGAGACAACTCAACTAAGAAGCGCCACAAGAAACAATACTTCAATAGGAAGACTAGTTTAGGTGTTTGCGGGTACTTGTGTCGGTTTGCTGTAGACGTCCCCTAAAAGGCAGTAATGATATGCTTATTTCTGCTTATACAGTGAAGTTACTATCTGAATGCGGTGACTGCTGTTGTTCCACTATTTCAGTCTCAAATAAATGGAATAAAAAGCAAGTGTTCTCCAGCAATTAATTTCAAGAGACTTAAAGGTTCTCTCCGACAAGCCCTTGCCTTTTAGCCATCATAGGTGCTTAAGGTAAAACCGTACAAGATCAAACAAACCACAAAATAATACCTTTCCACAACTAAATCCTTGGATCACCACATTCACCTTCCTTGCATCATCATATTGATAATGATAATTTTGCTTTGTAATTCATTACGGAATATGTGGTTTCCCTTACACCTACTTACCCGAAATGCGGATTCTTTTGCAAAGTTCATGAAGCCAAGCAGTAAATAATCATTATTATACTAACTAAGCTAAATGTTCCCCGCACTAGAAGATGAAATAATAAGCTCAAACTTCTGGTATATTCTTGGGTAAAAAGCAAATCCTCATCTCAACATTAGGGCCATGTCTTAAAGTCACAAAATAGGTCATCAACAGCAACCAACTGCCAATTTATTCTATAAGACATCTCCAACAAAATAAGATTGAAAGTACATGCATGTGTGTGCGCACGCATACATGTATATAAAACTGGAAAAAAAAAAAAAAGCTTGCGTGATAGGATACCATAAGGTGTTCAGTAACCATGCGTATAAACTTTAAAATGAATGCTTGTAATTTCAGCCTTACTTGTGCATATCTAACCAGCTTACTCCAGGTCTCATTGCAGATATGACAGCATCGTGAGCATCAAGAACCGCCTGAAATTATTCCATCAGAAACAGAAATTATTCCTCATCGCAAGCCTTTGGTGCAACGGTAAGTTGCTCCTTTGGTAACTTGTAGGTCACGGGTTCAAATCGTGGAAATAGCCTCTTTGCAAAATGCAAGGGGAAGGCTGCGTACAATGTGTGACCACCCTCCCCCTACCCCCGCAATAGCCGGGGAGTGCTTACGCACTGGGGACTCCCTTTTTAAACAGAAATTTTCTAAAAGAAAGAGTAGTTGAAATATTAAACCCAATTGCATGTAGATATCAACCAAAACAAAGACACAACCCATTTGACACAGTGAAATTTTATTTCCTTAATTCATTTCCTTCAGAAAGGGAAGGGAAGGTACTAGATAGAACTAATTGGAGGGGCTTGGATTTAAATTGAACAAACTTACATTGTAAATAAGGGACTGATCACTTGTGAATTTTCCATTCACCTGCAAACATTAAAATGCAGGTTGAGAAGCAGCGCCTAAAATAGAACTTCAAACTCCTGAGCATCATTACCACTCTCCCTCAATTCTATATGCAAAAATAAAAGCCCTATATTTAAATCATCAAAAGCAACCTGTGAGCTCATATAATATTGATTTTAGCATTTACTTCGTCTGATAAAGAACAAAGTACAATCAGATATGACAAAAGAAAGAAAAAAATTATCTAACTCGAGAAGTAACAACCAGGGATAGAGACTATGCACAGTATTGAACTGGCAAATAAGAAGAGCTGCAAAGAGAAATATCTCTTACAGGGAATGAACACGTAATGTCAGAACCATAGAAGTGATACTCAGCACCCATATCGAACAACGCTATGTCTCCATCTTTCAAAGTCTGCACAACAAGGCATTACAAAGATTTGCAGGATTATCAAATCCTGTTGCAATTTCACAAATTTATCAGAAAACAGGGTTTTTTTCCCATGTTGAGCATATTTAAGCAGGACTGGACTGGATTCTCAACTCCAAACTTTTATTCAACATAATCTCAAACTCAAAACGTCCTAAGAGTTTACCACAGTGCACAATTCATGTTCATACAAAGTCTAAACTTTATTGAGA
>CAOJCR010973124.1:0-14384 GCA_948330485.1 Euphorbia neoarborescens | reverse complement strand
GTTAGTGCAAAAAGATGACAACATGAAGGAGTTTCCCATCTACTACCTCTTTAGAGGCTTGTTAGAGTATGAAACTAGGTACTCCATGATAGAGAAAACTTGTATAGCCATGGTTTGATCACGAAAAAGATTTAACATTACTTCTAGTCCTATAAAGTGGTGGTGGTGTCCAAAGTTGATCCAATCCAATTGTAAGCATGAGATTTTTTCGGGTCGATAATGAAATTGGCATTTTGTAGGCCTATCTTTGATTTTTCGATCAAGAAGCTCGAGAAATATGATTTTAATTCAAATTTGATTTTTAAAACACAAAATTTTTTTCACCAGTTCATATTGGATTAATTTTGTTATTTTCTGTCAAAGTTGTTTGTTAGTCTATGTTTGTATTTGTTTATTTGTATTAGTTGTCTATATTTTTTGACTATAGTGTTTATATTTTTCGTGAATTTTTGTTGTGTTAAAATAGAATTTTATGTTAAAAAAATAATAAAAATGGTAATAAAAATAAAAATAATTGTGAATATAATTAGTTCTGGTCCTAAAGTTTAAAACGAGGAAAATAAGGATTAAAAATAAAAAAATAATAGCAAAGGAGGTTTAAGTGAAAAAGGAAAAGCTTAATGGGTTAAAGTGTAAAAAATATGAAATATAGGGTGGAAGGAAACGTATAAGGATAGAAAAAGGGAGGAAGGATAGAAAAGCCCAACACGGCATCGTTTTTAGGTTGTCTTAGTAACGCTCAAAACAAAGTCATTTAAAGGCTAAATTTAATAAAAAAAAATTACTCAATTATACAACCTAATTTTGAGAGAAGAAAGAGAAATAAAAAGAATGAAGCAATACTTTATCGTTTTTGTGTGTTTATTTCCAAAAAAAAATGCTGCATTTTGTTATAGCTGTACTATATAAATACAGATGGTAGTATATCATGGGAGGGGTGCTTCATTTTGGATTCTGGATTTTTGAGGATTTTCAAAATTTAGTTGAGAAAATGTTATAAGTAAAATGGTTCCTTGGTTGTCATTTAGGGAAGAAGAAGATGAGTAGTTAAAAGTTAGTTATTATTAGTAAAATGCAATGTTTTATTTAGTATTGTAGAGCCGTTACAACGGCTATAAACAACACGAAATTGGAATGAGCAACACATCATTTTTCTGTTGAGCAATTATCTCTCTCTTTCTCTTAGATTCTTCTCTCTCTTGCCTTTTCTTCTGTTAAATTTCTTCCTCTCAAATTTGACTGATATCATCTGGTATCAGAGTATTGATTTGGACATATATCCCATTCTGATCCAAAAACTATGGCAGAAGGTACACGAGATACACAGGAGCTAAAGAAAATTGAGGAGAGATTATCAGCTAAACTGAAGGGTATAATTATCGAAAAAAGCAAATCGAGCTGACTATGGCTTTAAGGATGCATGAGATACGTCAGATACGGGCAATGTTAACAAAGAAGGGACGAGAAACATCCTCGAGAAATTCATAATCTCATGTTAACTCAGGAGGATATACTGATGCCCCTTATCAACTATCAACCCGACTGACCAATATTGAATTTCAAAGGTTTGAATTATCAGAGTTGCTCAATTAGCTCTATCAATGTTAGAGTTTCTTTCAAATTGAAGGAACTCCTATAAATACAAACGTCATGCTAGCCTTCCTGCATTTGGAACGTAAGGCATTGCAATGGCACCAACTGTTCCAACAAAACAGAGGGCTGGAAGATTTCTCCGGGAAAGAATACACTGAAGCAATAAAGGTAAGGTTTGGGGAAAGGGCCTATACCCACCCTATCTGATTTAAAGCGTTTAACCCAAATAGTTACATTGATGGAGTATGTGGATGCAATTGATGCTTGTGCTCACAAAACTGACCTGAGTGGTGAGAGCATCCTTAATTGCTTTCTAAGAAGGTTAAGGAAGGAGATACGGTATGTTGTAATGATGTAGGGGCCAAAGAAACTACAATAGGCCTATACATTCACTAGATTACAAGATGCAAACCATTATTCCATCCACCAGTACCAAACTGGTAATCAGAAGGGTATAACATTTCCAAAGCACCATTCTCAGATTCCACACCAGATGTATACCACAAAGTTACCCCCTTCTTCCCTCATCAAGTAGACCCAAATTAGATCCTCCGTAATATAAACCACCTAATCATAATACACCTTATAGACCATAAGAATAAAGAGACTAACGAAGGTTGAGATAGCAAAAAAGAGATCGAAGAACTATTGTTTTGGTGTGAAGAACATTTCATACAGGTTATCAATGCACGAACTAGTTCTTGCATGCCATAATAGTACACCCAGATAGTGGAGAGTAGTTTGAAAAAGAAGGATAAGAAGAGAATGAAGGGAATCTAGAAGCTAATATGAGACCAATTATTTCTTTATATGCAATGAAGGGAGTCCACTGGGAGGAAGGAACATAGACAATGAGGCTAGAGGGTAAATACAAGAAGAAAATCATCCATATCTTGATTGATTCAGGTAGCACCTTTAAAATTCTAAATTTGACAGTAGCTAAGGGATTAGGGTGCGCATTAAGGATGGTTCCAACAATTAGGATTATAGTAGCTAATGGTGAGAGGGTGAATTGTAACTATAAATGTGAAGGGTTCCTTTAGAGTATTCCAGAAAATCCATTTCAGGCTTATTTCTTAGTCATGCCATTAGGGATGTCTGAAATGGTATTAGGGGTTTATTGGCTTTCCATGGTTGGAAACATTGTGGGGAATTTCATAAACTTGACAATGGTTTTTGAGTTGGGCAAGCAGGTATATAGATTACAGGGGCTGTCACAAACTTTAATAAGGGTTATTTCAGAAAGAAACATGTTAAGATTACTCAATTATAGGCATCCAACTTTCTTGGCTCACATACAAACTAGCCCTACATCTACCAAAAATTCTAGCGACCCTCCCTGAATTAGCACCCTTACTAGATGAATTCAGTCATGTATTTGGCTAGATGGTGTCACTGCCACCTCACAGGGCACAGGATCATAGAATTCTCATGCAGGAAGGAGCTAAACTAGTCAATATTAGGCCCTACAAGCACTCATTCATACAGAAAGATGCCATAGAGAAATTGGTACATGAATTATTGGATAATAGCACCATTAGAAACAGTGTGAGACCCTACTCTTCTCCTATAGTCCTAGTTAAAAAAAAAGATAATTCATGAAGGATGTGTATCGACTACTGGGAATTGAACAAATGAACCATTAATTATAGGTTGCCATGTTTGGTGATCGAAGAGCTATTTGATGCGCTTCACAGTTCAACCATCTATACAAAAATTGATCTCACTTCCGTGTATTACAAAGTCTCATGAATGAGGTGTTTATGCCACATCTAGGGATATTTGTGCTAGTTTTCTTCGATGATATACTGGTGTATGGCAAAGACATGGAAAATCATATAGCTCACCTGCGTATGGTACTTCAAAAGATGTGGGAACATAAGTTGCTGGCTAAGAGAATTAAATGCGTATTTGGAGCTAGTTCAGTGGAGTATCTCGGGTATATAATTCACAAAGGGGGGTGTCAACCGATCCTAAGAAGATAGAGGCAGTCTCTAAATGGCAAGTACCAACCATTATGAAGCGATTAAGAGGGTTCTTAGGCCTGGCTGGATATTACAGAAGATTCATCCAGAGTTATAGAGTCAAAAGCAAACCCTTAGCCAACTTTCTTAATAAGGAGAGATTTGTATGTAGTAACCAGGCTTTAGATGCTTTTGAAAAACTGAAATTAGCATTGCTAAGTGCTCTAGTACTGGCTTTCCATCACCTAACAAGATAGTTATTGTTGAAACTGATGCATGTGAGGTAGGCAATGGGTCAGTTTTGATGGAGGAGGGATATCCAATAGCCTACATTAGCAAGGCTTTAGCACCAAAACATCAAGAAATGTCAATATACAAAAATGAGCTACTTACTTTGGTTCACAATGTGATAAAGTGGGATTACTATCTCATCTTTAGAATATTCTTGATTAAGACAGATCACATGAGTCTGAAGTTTTTATTGGAATAGGAAACTACTACAACTCAACAACAGAAGTACATAACTAAATTATTCAGCTATGATTTTGAGATTTCATATAAAGAAAGGATGGAGAACGTGGCTGCCGATGCTTTCTCAAGACTTCCCACAGTAGAGCTGACCATGCTTTCCATTTCCACAGCTACTGACAGTCTAGTGCCTAAGATAACAGAGAGCTAGCAACAAGATAAGGCACTCAAAGATATTATAACAAAGCTGCAACAAGAATAAAAAAAGGTCCTTACATCTCGTAGGGATTACTATTGAGACAGAAGGTCAAGATGGTAGTAGGAAAAAATAAATCACTTAGATATATACTTATTCAACTAATGTATGATACTTTAGTGGGAGGTCATTTGGGAATTCATGCTAACACTAAGATGCTACACTTGGTGTTTTATTGGAAAGGTATGTAAAAGGATGTGTGTAAATACATTAGTGAATGTACTATCTGCCAGACTTGTAAGTAAGACACGTAGAAGGCACCAGGATTGCTCCAGCTTTTACCCATATCAGAGAACATTTGGACGAAATCCGTATGGATTTTATAAAAGGATTGCCCAAATCCAATGGTAAGGAGGTCATTCTGGTGGCGATAGATAGACTAACCAAATATGCATACTTCCTAATCTTGAGTCACCCTTACTCATGTGAGAAGGTGGCTATCCTACTCTTAAATTAATCCAGAAAGTTACACAGACTTCCATCTTCCATTGTAAGTGATTTGAGACCCTATGTTCCTTAGCACTTTCCTGTCAGAACTATTAAAATTATAGGGAGTGGAACTAGCTCATTCAACTATATACCACCCTCAAACAGACGTGTAGACCGAATTATTGAATCGATGCCTAAAGGCTTACGTGAGATGTATGAATCACCGGCAGCACATAAAGTGGGAAGGGTGGTTACCATTAGTAGAATGGTGGTATAACACCAACTTCCATATTGCCATTCAACTAACTCCCTCTGAAGCTCTGTATAGAACTTTGCCCCCATAAAGTTATCTTATGTACCTAGAGATGCCAAAGTAGAAGCAATGGAGTAGTTACTGAAGGATAGAGAGTTAGATTTACAAGTAATGAAGTACCATCTACAAAGGGTACAACATAGAATGAAGCAACAAGCAAACCAACACTGATTTGATAGACCTTTACTGTGAGAAATTAGGTTTATATGAAGTTATAACCTTATAAATAGTCTAGTTTGGTTCAAAGGGAAATCAGAAGTTGTCATCTTTGTTTTTTGGGCCATATCAGATGGAGGAGAAGATAAGGATAGTGGACTACAAACTTAAGCTACCAGAAGATTCAGAGGTACACCCAATCTTCCATATTTCACAGCTAAAGTTAAAGGTACCTCAAATAGAAAGAGCACACATAACCTACCTAGTTCAGTCACCCATTCTCCTAAGCCACTTGCAGTCTTAGACAAGAAAATGGCAAAAAAAGGAAATAGATCAGTAACTAAAGTGTTGGTTCATTGGAAGGGAGGAACTCCAGATGAAGCTACATGGGAGTTTGCATATGATCTCCAGCAAAAGCTTCCCCAATTTGACCTTGTGGCAAGGTCTTAAGGGGAAGAGAATGTTATGAATAAAATGGTTGCTTGGTTATCATTTAGGGAAGAAGAATATGAGTAGTTAAAGTTAGTTACTATTAGTAAAACACAGTTTTTATTTAGTATTGTAAAGCCGTTAAAACAGCTATAAACAACACAAAATTGGAATGAGCAACACATCATTTTTCTACTGAGTAATTATCTCTCTCTTTTTCTTAGATTATTCTCTTTCTTACCTTCTATTTTGTTAGATTTCTTCCTCTTAAATTCAACTGGTATAAGAAAATTATAGAGATTTATAGAATATAGGAAGCGCGGGAAATTAAAGTGGGAAAAAAAGATCTAGAGATTTCTTCTGTAAGGTTGAGAGATTTTGGAAAAAAGAGATGGAAGAGCAAATCAAAGGATTTATGAGTTTTGAGGGAAAATAAGAGAGAAGTTTCTTAATCAGTTGAATCGACGGTGATCAAAGTTAGAATCGTGATCGGTTGAACACATTTTGTGATCGGAGTTGTGAATCGAGAATGTAGATGTAGGGAACAAAAAATCGTATGGAAGCATCAACAGAGATTTTTGTAAGATTACTGAACCTTACCTTCAAAGTATATGAATTTGATTGTGGTTGTGGTAAGTATTTCAATTTGTTTTCAGGTTTTGCATGCATTCTTCATTTATGGTTTTTGATAGGTTTCTATTTAGATGTTCATTTTTGTTTCTGTTTAGGATGTTTTCATTTTTGTTTGGATGTTTGTCTTTTTCTCCATTTCTCAAGCAATGTTTGCTCTTTCTGTTTAATATTCATGCTTGTTCAAGTTTTCTTTTTTCGAATTCAAGATCCTGTGATTTTTGGTTATAAGTTTTCGTAAAGTTGAATTAAATCTGTAAGTTGATTTTTGTTTTTCTCGTGATTTATATATGTATGTTTTGGATCTATTTTTTTCATAGTATTAATGTGGTTCAGTTTTGCTTTTTTTTTTTTGTTTCTGTGAAATATTGGTTTTCTACCTACTATTATTTTTGTTTGTCATCTATTTTCATTGTTCTATGAAATATCAATTTGTACTAGTGCTTTTCGATCTTGGTGTTTGGTCTGTGGTAGGTTAATATCTATCGTTGATTTTGATTCTTTTGTGTTAGGCTCTATTAGTTCGAGAGTGATTCATGTGCTGTCAGGTTGGAATTGATTCATATATCGTTAGTTTCATAATGTGTACTTTTTAATTTTGAGTAATTGGTGTTTGTAAATCCTTGTGGATTTAGTTTGATTTTTGTTTTTATATATTTTGAAAACTTCTTAAAAATAGGTTGCATTATTGACTTTATCACTGTTGGTATTTCTATATTTTGTTTTTGTCTTAGTTTTAGTAAATCATTTTGATTTTCATTGTAAAATTTTTACACGGTAATTCATGTGTTCTAGGTCTGTACATACATATATGATTATACCTTATATTGCATTGAATGTGATGATTTTTCCAAAAATGTTAAGTCTTATTCGGTTTAAGATTTTCTATGTTAATTCATAATTTCCCCCAAAACCTTGTACTTTCATTTGTGTATAGAATGTCCTCTTAATGGTTATACTTATGATTTTTGTGATTTTATTTTCATTTGTGTGTTTTTTGTGGAATCTGGTTTAACCTAATTAGCTTTAAGTGTACTATTTAACTCCTATTTTTTGCTTTATTTTCTATACCAAACATAGTTTCATTGTAAAAATCAATTTTTAAATTCTATTGTTGTGATATTCTTGTAATAATAGTGAATTTAAATTTATCCATATACAATTCAATTAACTATAAAATAATCGTTTAAATGAAATTCGTTTTAAAACTTTGAAAATTTCTTTCGATTTTTCTTTTTGAGCTTCATTTAATTCGTAAAAAACCCACAGCCTCCAAAGGCTACTTGAGACCTTTTTAATCCTAAACCCGTAAGTAGCCTACAAAAAATGCAGAACAAAAGGATTTATTTACAAGGGCAAAAGAAGATTACACTATTTGGATGAATTCGGGAGCTAAAACGGTGAGGAAGGTGCATGGTATTTTAATGGTTCCAGATCAATCAATTTTTTATAAGCTTCAGTGTGCAGGTCCCAAAAATTAGAAAAGTTAAAAGGCCTGCAAGAACCTGGTTGAAGAAAGCTGTCAAGACTAGAAGTCTTAAAGGATTAATTAATTTACCAATATAGAGTAATTTTCTAAACTTATTTCAAAAGTAGTGTATTTCGTCATACTCATCTATAAAATACATCGTTCTCCCTATTGTCACACTCATCATCATCATACTCATCATCATCATCATGCTTATAACATATTCATCCCTAAACTAGCATCAGTCACATTCTCCCCCGTACTAAGTAGAATGCATTATCACATGTCCTTTCATAAGGTTTCCTGTCCTTAAGCATAATTATCATCTATGAAATGCATCATTCTCATCATTGTCACACTCCTCTTTCGGATATGTCAGTCAGCATCTTCACCTTTAATTGGAGCTCATCTAGCTCCCCTCTCATAGTCCCACACTCATTTATTATCTCCATTTGGAATTTATCTACTACATAGAAGAGATCTTGGTGGTCTGCCTCTAGGTTCTTAATAGCTTCAACCACACGATCCACCATCTCTTTCTCATTTGTATTCCCGAGCTCCTCGACATTCTCATCTTGAGCTCCTCAGAGGACCAATCCTCGGTGGTCCGACTCTTGCTTGAAGCCCTCTTGGAAACAACTTAAAAAATTATATTTAATAATTATATAAAAAATTCAGAAACACTTAAAATTTGAAAATAAAAAATTAATTTTGGCATTGGATTGTTCCATTCAACGCTAAAATTCCATCTAAAATTTTATGGATGAATAGTTCCACTCCAATGTTGGCATGGAACTATTTATTCTCTACTTATTTTTTTATTCTTTTAATTTAATTTGTAATAATTTTCAATTAATAAAAATGATTTTAATAATAAAAAGTATTTAGTGTATGTATATAAAATATTATATTTACAACTTATCAATATCTTTTTAATGTGTTTTCTTATCTATATGAGTGTGTATTTTTTTCATTTTTTTGTTTTGTAAGCTTTTTGGAAAAATCATTCAACTTAGGACTTAAATGTGTTGATTTTTGGAGCAAAAAGAGTAAAGTGGTAGAAGTTGTACAGTCTTAACACGTGACCATAGCTTGGGATAGCTCTTGATGCAAAAAAATGGAGTTTTTTAAGCAATCAAAACTTTTCTAGTGACCACAGCTAAAGGGACCTGCGGATTTTAACTATTGTTTTGTGGATTTGGGAAATTTTGCATGTAGATTAGATAATACTTTCTAGAAGATATTTAGATACTTATTTCCTTATAAGCCTGTAAGAATATGATGCTGAAGACAACGGGAGAGGATATACAAAATTAAAACATAAGCAATCAAATTAGATTTTAAAATTTTTAAAAGTAATAACTATAATAAATAATGAATTTTTTATCATTTGTGTGTTAAATTTTTTTTTGTGTTAGAATCTTTTATTTTTATGTCATTCTTTAAAAGTTTGTGTTTTATTGCTGTCATTGGTGGGAGTTAGCAGTAGCTATAAAACTATCGCTCTGATCACTCAACTCTAAGGTAGTGCACCTTGTCGTGGTCAAGTAATAAATTCTAGTATAAAAGTCCAGGTATCGATTCTACAGGAAAGTACCCTACAAGCACCAAACTACTAGGGTTTCAAATGTGTCTTAGCAAAATATAAAAGTGATTTGAACTGAAATTAAATCTGAACTACTCTAAACTAAGTTAACCTTTCAATCTTTATCTGTACCGAATCGAAATCAATAATACAGGCGTCTTGTCCGATCTATGAATATTTATGGGGATGCCTTTGTTCAATTAAACAAGGGTCAAAATATGGAAAAACTACTAAACCCTAATTATGCAATTTCAAACAATCAAAATTAACAATCAAAATTAGCAACTCTAGATTCATTGTTGCTTCCTAGCCTATTTCCTTGTTTAGAGGCGATCTAGCTCTAGAGCTCAGAAAATAAGAAATTGTATGTTCCATGGAGTTGTCAATTCCAATGGTTTCCTAGGGTTTATTCTAGGTAGGATTACAGATAAGAACTTGGTGAGGTAAGGAATTTGTAAGACTAAATCGATTGCACAATCAAATACAAATAAAGAAATAATAATAAGCGTACAAATCCGAAAAACTAATTCTACGAAACAAAGATGGAATGTTTTTATGAAATCAATCAGCAAATATAAGGTTGTAATCTCAAATCAAATTAAATAGAAAAGAGAAAAGTAAACTTATGCCCTTTTCCAATTAATCGGATCTTATCGGTGAGAAATCGCTAAAGGAGAACCTCTATAGAAAAAACAATCTAACGAGAACAATTGCAAATGGGGATGATTCGTTGTATAACAAGCACAACAACAGTTATTGAAGAAATCAAACTCAAAGTACAAACCTGAAAATCTCCGTCGAGTTATGGGTACAAGAGTGAACGAAATATTACCTAGCATTAGTCTAAACTATCTATTTATATGTTATACAATGAAATAGGAGTATCCCAAAAAAGGGACTCAATTCGGGCAAGAAATAACAAAATTAGGGTAAAATCGCAAAAACCAAATTTTAAAATAATGCTACTCGACATAGTACTCGAGGTCGGGTAATGTTACTTAAGTCAAGTAATCCTAGCTGTCCTTGGCCTTCATTATTCGAGTGTTGGGCTCAAGGTTGAGTAATTTTACTCAAGTTGAGTATCATCTTGAGTAATTCACCTGTTTCTCCCATCTTGTACTCGTGTTCTTGGCTCGTCGAGTCAGCAGTTGAGCTTGCATAACCCTCCTTGTATCGGCCATAACTTCCTCTTGTGATGTGCAAATTAGGTGATTCAAAGTCAGTTGGAAAGAAAAAAGAATCAAATTCCCAAAGTCGGCCTCTAAATTCGTCAAAAGGCATTCGAAAGATGATGAACATGCAATCATCAATTTGACTTAAACTTCTCACAAATTGCACACTTTATATTGTTTCCTTCATAACTTTCTCATCCAAATTCCAATTCCGCTTGTCAAATACTTGTTGAAAAGCTCACAAAAAGTTCTTTGACTTTGCATCAAAGTGCTACTCTTGAATCGGCCTCCAAATATCTTCAATTTGTCTCCAAAGAATCTTTTTAAAAATTATCAAGTAGCCATCAGACTTAAATCACATACCTCAGCTCGTAATCTACTCAGGGCTCAACCCTTGCACATTCTAGCTCACAAAATAAGTCAAGATATACACTTCCTTAGCCTCGATAACCTCATACCAAAGAAAAATAAAAAAACTGAAAATTAAATAAAAATAAGCAAATTGTGCAAAAAAGACCTAAATGCAAATAAAATCGAGAATGCATGGAAGAATGAACCAAAACACATTAAACGAGTCAAAGATAACCTTATCAACTACCCCACAATATATCAACTACCCATAATATAAGGCCAAATATGACCTTATCAACTACCCCACACTTAAAGCTTTGCTTGTCATCAAGCAAATAACTTGAAACACATAATAGTCATACAGGCTTTCACCCAAAAATCCAACTAGAATTTAACCATGCCATACCCATCATATCCAAGCATGCAATATCAATTCAAAAAAAAATGGATACATACAGACAACAAACATAGATACTCATATTTAACAAGTCTAAACCAATCAAACGAAAAGGAATGATCAGAGCTTATACAACCAATCATTGCACCTCACTGGATGTCACTCAATTCGCTCAAAGGTTTAAGGTAGAATGATATACACACTTAAGCATGCAAAATACACATCACATAGCGAACTAATGGTAATCTCAGTGCAGTCATTGCTCAAAGAGCAAAATCAGAGAACCTGTGAGGTTGTAATGCTAGAGGTTAAAGTTAAGTATGTAAAGGTTAATTTAGTTTTAAACTCTAAATCACAAAAATGTATCAGGTCACAAAAATAAAAAATATCAAGTTCAAATTCGAAATAAAAGAATACTAGTCCCAAAGAGATGCTTTTTCTCTCTTTTTTTATTAATTTTTTTTTACATATATATAAGGGAATGAAATAACTTAGCCAAATGGAAACACCGCCCCATTTTATTGTATATCAAAACCCAAGAATGAAGAGTAGGACAAAAATATGGAAGGATACTAACGATTGATAAAGAAGTTCTCATAACAAAAAAACGACTGTGCAAATTCATATGCACTCAATCAATTGATATTCACTCTCCCATTAAATCACATGGAAACAAACTAAATTGGACGAGCTCAAGAATAGAATTAGCCAATCCTTTTTACTTTAAAAAAAATTAATTAATGAAAGAAAAGAAAGGAATCCAGAATTATGAATCATAGAAATAATGATTTAGAGATTAGGGCTCAAAATTAAATTTTTCTTATATGTATATATATATTATTTATTTTTTTCAATTTTTTTTTCAATTTTTTTTCTTTCTCCCTTTTTTAATACATGAGTTTTTTTTCTAGAGAGACTAGAATTTTAAAATATGTGGTTTTGATACTTGAAAATGTTTAAAATTGATACTTTTATGGAAAATAACCTGAAAAGTGATTTGGACAAAAAGGGTGAAAAAAGGGAAAATCAATGTGAAGGATTTGGACTTGTAACTGTAAGGCAGTCGCCTTGTAATGAGGCTTAGTCAAGAAAAAAACTATTTTGTACTCAAAGGGGGTATTCTACGTGTAAATTCGATGGACATGTTAAGCTATTTAAGTTAAAGAGGTTAATCGTAACGGTCTCCACATATTAAGCTCACGATGCCAAGTGCAAAACATACATCGAGTCCTATGATCTAGTGTAAAATGCATAATTAACCCTCAAAATGAAGAGAACCGATGTGAAATGGTCCTTATGCTTAAAACCACACTTTAAACATAGAAGGGTTGAAAAGTGTGCATGGTTGTTCAATTCATCCTATGCTCTTAGCCACTATTATGGTTCACACTTCATTATATGATCAGAAGTTCGAACCACTATATGCAAACCGTCCTATCATTCTTCATGTATACAACAATACCTGAAAATTGATAAAGTAAGCATAAACGGGCTAATTACTCGCATCAATATCCCATATTTCCAAGTAAACGCTTAAGAGACTAAGCATGAAAAATTACTTTCGGGAATAGCTAGGCATTATTGAGACTTACCAACCAAACAATTTAACTCATCTAGACAAAATCACATAAGGCAGAACAAAAATATAGAAAATCAATAAAACATGCATAAAAATGCAAAAGAAAATAAACTAGAGTAAAGCATAAAATACCACCCCATATATAAATTGCACTTACTTCCAAAAGTGCAATATGAAATAAGTAAAAAGTAAGGGTGAGGGGTTAGAAAGAAAAATTCACCTGACAATCACGCAATCACAACATATCAAAACAAGTGCAAAACGCACAACATAAATAATGTACAGCTTATACGTGCTATGTTTATATTCAGACTAGCTTGACTTTCTTTGTTGTTGTTCTACCAAAGATTGAAGAGGAAACACCCGTTCTTTCGCCTTTTTCTTCGTATTTTTTGTTTCCTCTTTTACTTTCCTTCCTTTCTTGGATCCTCGGGTGAAACTTTAGCCTTCTGTGTCAGAGGCATTTCTAAGGATTATTCTGCCACTGGTTCTACCTTTTTCATGAATTGGTGAACCTTACCCTTTTTCTTGCCCTTTTGCACTTTGACTCCTCTATTCATCACGTTCTTGAGATCGCATCCCACAATGATGTCTAATTTAATGGATAATTCCTTATCCACACAAACATCGGTATGACTAAGAGATGATACAAAATTACAATTTTTTGAATCTTCAGGAGCATTCATAGAATTGTAAACATTAAATATTACCTCTTCATCTTGCAACTGGAAGATCACCTTACCTCTATGAGCATCAATTAATGCTCTTCCAGTAGTAAGAAATGGTCTCTCAAGCAATAATAGAACTGCAGTGTCTTCTTCAATTTCCAAAACAACAAATTCAGTAGGAAAAATAAAAGTATTTACCATTACTCACACATCTCCCAAGATTCCTCGTAGTGTTCCAACTGATCCATCTGTAAGGTGTTGTTTTATAGTGGTGGGTTTTGGATCCCCCAAACTAAGCCTATTAAGCATCAATAGGGGCATAAGATTAACGCTGGCACCCTAGTCGCACAGAGAATTATCGATCCTTATCTTCTCTAATTGAAAAAGAATAGTAAAACTTCCCTGATCTTTCCTCTCAGGAGAAAGCTTATTCTTTATTCGAGTTGAACTTTTAGCCGTCAATGTAAAAACTTTCTATCCTTCTAACTTTCTCTTTCCTGTAAGTAACTCCTTGAAAAATTTAGAATATTTAGGCTTCTCACGGAGACCCTCCAGAAATGGTAAATTAATTTTCAGTTTCTTAAAAATTTCAAGGAATTTGGGGTGCTTCTAATCAAGTTATAGTTGTCTAACCCATTGAGGGAAAGGCAATTTAGGCACATAAACCCAAACTGGATTAGGAGTACTCTCTTAATCTAGAACATTAGAAGGATTTTCCAAATTTGGTGTTAGCACGGGACTTTTCCCCAGCGAGCAGTGATGAAATCCGGTCTAACCGGTACCTTTGCAATATTTTTACAAGCGTGTTTTAGCCCATAGATTTGGAAGCCGGTATCACAGGGCCCGAAATAAAATATTTTCCAAGCTCTTGCAGCCAAACGGGACTGGAGAACCAAACCCAAAGCCTTAAACCCTTAAAACCCAAA
>CAOJCR010971801.1:0-10570 GCA_948330485.1 Euphorbia neoarborescens | reverse complement strand
ATTATTTACTGGTTTGCTAGATTGATAAGGACCATTCCCATTAGCATTCATAAAGACGGTTGAATATCGTTTGACCGTCTGTTTATTCCGGTTCAGGGGGTTGATATGGTAACTGATCGTAGTTTGGTTTAGGAGTAGTTTTAGCTTAGTTAAAATTCCAATTATTTACCGCCTTTTACACGCCAAAGCCCTAGAACTCGTGTTCGTAGAGGTCGATTCCCTGTAGGATGATACCTGGACTCAAATCTAGATTATTACTTGACAACGACGGGGTATACTGCTCCGTGGTTGAGAGTTTAACATCTTCATTATTATCATTAAATCAATATCATGATAAACGCGCATCTATACTCGCCCGAGTACAAGTGTACTCGCTTATGTACGATAGCCAAAGAAGACCAGGAGTGAATTTTTAAAGCTGTACTCACCTGAGTACATATGCATACTCGTCGACTATCAGTACGAGAGCAATTTTTATTTCATCTTTTACACTTATTTTTCACAATTTTAGTCCGATTTGGGCCCCGTTTGTTTTGGGGATATCCGGGTCAAGTTAGGAATGTATATATAGTTGGAGAAAACATTATTTTTTTGTATCTTTTGCCATTCAAACTTGTGAAAAACCCTAGCTACTTTAGAGCTTTCTTTGTATTTCGGATTTCGGATTTTACGTTAATTGAAAGTGTTTGCTTTGAACTTTTTCCTATTGAGGTCGATTGATTTGCTCCTACAAGTGAGTCTACCGTTAGAGATTCACCTTCACTTGTTAATTCACCTGCCAAATCGCGAGTTCGACCTAAGAATTTTCATTTCTCTTTTCTCTTTATTTGATTCGGGACTATCGAGTTGCTAGAATTAACATTTTTTATTGTATTCATCTTTCAATTCCCATAATTATTCTTTTGATTTGATAATTGGTATTTTAGGGTTTATGATTGCAGTTTGATTAACTATTATATATGTGTTTTAAATAGCCTCAGAAACTTGAAAATTTCTTTGATTCATATATGTTACGTGATCCAGATTGACAACTGGAAAATCGAGAGGACTGAAAATCCCGTAAAACTTAAGCGTACTTAGTTTCTGATTTATAGAACTAGGCAGACCCTCTGGATAATCTTACCCTTAGAACTTCATAGGGTACAATGCCCTAGAGTTGAGTGATCAGTATAGTTCATTGTTATCTTAAATTCATATCACTGCTGACATGATATCAAACCTCAACCAGATTCCATTATCATTGAGCTATATCTGCAACTTCTTCTGACCCTCTCCCGATTCTGTGTATGTTTGGTTCTTGTTCAAGTCTGATCAACCAGGATCCTTCCTATGCCTACACTACAAAAAGTTGACAAGTTAGTATGATGCATGTCTATATGTGAAGTGATTGGATGCTAGCGAATGCAAATGATGAAGATGACATTTCCGATTAGAGAGTTGAGGACAACTTAGAATCCATAAGTCATGATTTGTATAATGTAGAATATGAGGGAAATGATGGTACCTAAATTTACATGACTCAGTTTTTAATCGAGCGATGTGATCAGTCATTAGACATCCTTTATAGAGCCTTAACTTTTGATGACATGGTCTTCGACCATGTAAATGTGATTCAAATGAAGGGCGTCATTTTTTGTGCCATAATTTTTTATGATATGGTCTTCGACCACTGATATGATTTGATGTAAGGCATCCATTTTGGAGCCTTGCTTTTGATGACGTGGTCTTCAACCACTAATATGATCTGATGAATTTGGGGAATTGACTTTGATGATGTGGTCTTCGACCACTGATATGATTTGATGAAGGGTATCCATTTTGGAGGCTTAATTTTGATGATGTGGACTTCAACCACTAATATGATTTGATGAAAGGCATCCATTTTGGAGCCTTGACTTTGATGATATAGTCTTAGACCACTAATGCGATTTGATGAAAGGCATCTGCTTTGGATCCTTGATTTTGATGATATGGTCTTCGACCACTGATATGATTTGATGAAAAGGCATCCATTTTGGAGCCTTGATTTTGATGATGTGGTCTTCGACCACTGATGTGATTTGATAAAAAGTATCCATTTTGGAGCCTTGATTTTCATGATGTGGTCTTCGACCCCAAATATGATTTGATGAGTGGCATCCCTTCTGGGGCCTTGATTTTGATGATGTGGTCTTTGACCACTGATGTGATTTGATGAAAGGCATCCATTTTGGAGCCTTGATTTTGATGATGTGGTCTTCGACCACATATATGATTTGATGAAAGGCTCCATTTTGCAGCCTTGATTTTGATGATGTGCTCTTCGACCACTAATGTGATTTGATGCAAGGCATCCATTTTGGATAACTTGATGAAAGGCATATGTTTTAGAGCCTTGATTTTGATGATGTGGCCTTCGACCACTGATATGATTTGAGTGATTTGATATGGCATTTATATGGATGATATGGCCTTAGTATGAATGATATAGCATTCGCGAATCATGGCATTTTTGTGACATGGCATTTGAATGAATAATCATGGGATTTTCATGACTTGTTATTTGAATGGATGATCATGGTACTTACATGACTTGGTATTTGAATGAATGATCATGGTATTTACTTAAGGTGGCATTTGAACGAATGATCATGGTATTTACATGACTTGGCATTTGAATGAATGATCAGGGTGTTTTAATGAATAATTATGGAATTTGAGATGATATTATATTACATTACCTTTGAAGGGATATTTGGATATTCGCATGACATTGTATGATGTTAATACCAAAGGTGCATTTAGCATAAATGCGTGAAGTATGCTCGAATGATGATTCTTTGATCATGCAATATGGATCTTTTGGGAAACTCTCTTTCTGTGAAGGAAAATAAATAGTGTATCACAAAATAAAGTTAAATAAAACTTTATTGAAATACATTGATTGATAGGAACACAATGTTTACTTCCAAAACTTCAAACTAAGACTATTCCTCTCTTTGCGAGTAGGCAAGTTCCTAATTTCCTTAAGCCAAATTACATATTTTTCATCTAACTCAAAAACACAAAAATCATTACAAAGTTTTTCGTAATGTTAATTCTTAGCCTAACTCTCCATTATGGTTGGGGGCTATCTTGATATGTACTCTACTTCTTCGACTGAAGCAAGCAAGCTTGGGACCTGTTGTTTGCAACCGTATTACTTGTATAGCCTCGATGGTGAGTAGAAAGTGAGCCTAGTAAGTCCCAATAGTTGGATACCATAGTCCCACATGCATACTCAATCATCTTCGATCTTCCACCATGGACACGTCCATCGGATATCAAGACGAGTCAGGCTGGACAACTTATGAAGCAAATCTTCCTTATCCAAGAATAGTGTTCCCTGGGTAAGAAATGGTCGTCTTTAGAATGAGAGGGGTTTATACTTTATGAAGTGGCATTTTAGTGGTGCAACTAACAAAAGCTTTTCCAATAGCCATATTTGGAGGATGGCTAGATGCGGACTTATGTGTAGGTCCTCGATTTTTTAGTATTTATTTAGGGAGATGAATGCTTCAGCTAAGATGAGGGCTATAGGGAATGCCCCATTTTCTATTTTAGGGATGGTTGATGCTAGTCGAAAGGGACAGGTGTTGTAGGGTAGACCCAAAAGTTGGTGCATAATCATCAAGCTTACCATATATGTCCAACTCGGGTGTGTATGTGGGGTGAGGCAACACCATTCTAAGACTTTTATCAGGTTGAAGCCTATAGTGGAGGATCCTTCATGAAGCAGTGAAAGGAAAATTTGAAACTCTTCCTTCAGGAATAAAAATTCCCTAGCCATTATTTCTGAATATCCATAAATGAACTCAGGTATGGCGATGCATGTCCCTCGAGAGATGGGCACGCCAATGATAGAGCTGAACTCTTTAAACATCAGATATAATTATATGTTGCCAAATCTGAAAACATTGTCTATTGGGTCCCATAAGGTGATGCAAGCTTTCAACAACTCGGGTAAGAGCCGAATGTCAAAACATAGCTTAGTGTCCTGATGATGTGTCAGCAGTGATATGAATTTAAGATAATAATTAATTGTGCTGATCACTTAACTCTAGGGCAGTGTACCCTGTCGTTGTCAAGTTATAATTCTGGTTCTAAGTCCTTGTATCGATCGCACAGGGAAAATACCTCTACACAGTCAAATATAAGGTTTCATCGTGTTATAAGAGGTGAAAATAATTATGAAAATAAACCTAAGTTACGTTACACTACTCCTAATTATGATCAATTATCAAACAAACCCTTATAAACAAAATTCACGGGAAAATCAATTGTTGTTTTACCGACCTGTGAATTATAATGGGGATGATCTTATTAATCTACCAACAATCAATCAATTAAAGCAATGCAAGCATTCAAATCAATATCAACATGTATTCAATAGTTCCTTCTACTTTATGAAGCTCCTAGGGTAAGATTATCCAGAGGGTCCGCCTAGTTTTATAAATCAGAAAGTAAGTATGCTTAAGTTTCGTAGGATTCTCAGTCCTCCCGATTTTCCAGTTGTGAATCTGGATCGCATCACAGATATGAATCTAATCAATATTAAAGTTTCCGAGGCTATTAAATCACATGCATAATAATTAACCGAATCACAAATATAAACCTTAGTTATCAATTATTAGATCGAAAAAATAAGGATGGAAAGAAAATAATGAATTCAGTTACGAAAGCTATCTCTATAGGAACATAACTCAAAAACAAATAAAAAGAGTGAAGAAAGGTCAAACTCGTTATCGAATCGGTGCGTTCCGTCGGGAAAAATAACTCGTAAAGATGAACCTCTATTGGAAAACTCGATCGTCAAAGAGAATTCTCCTCAAAAGGAAAAAGATTCTTAGCAAACATTTTCAATTGATATGAAATCCCAAAATCCGAATACAAAGAAAACCTAAAACCTAGCTAGGGTTCTTGATTAATTTGAATGACAAAAGATAACCTAAACATACATTCTCCAACTCAATATATAGGTTCCCCACAAAAACAAATCAAAATTAGATTAATTATGCATTTTCTTGCAATCAAAGTCGTGTCACGTCGTGACCAATAAGTGTCACATCATGACCATGTAATCTTTTTTCCTTAGAAAAACCGTCTGCAAATCTATAATTTTGGCCTATCACGTCATGACCTACATCATGACACGACGTGACCATGTAATTCTTCTTCAGCAGCATCTTCTATCCTAGCTGACAAACTGCACACTCTCTCTTGTTTTATCCGTAACTTTCTCATACGAACTTCAAATCTAGTGATTCAAGACCCATTGGAAAGCAGAAGAAATATCGTCAATTATGTATCTCATAAGCTTTTCCAAAATCGGCCTCTAACAGTCTTGAAATCCTCTCCAAATATGATGTAGATGTAAACACAAAACTCAAACTTCACACTTGTGCATCTTTCGTGCAACTCTCTTCTTCTCTTGGACTCTGGTGCTCCGCTTTCAATCTCCGAACCTTAAACATGTCTCTCAAAGATTAAAAAAATGCCTCAAAGCACCAGTATAAAAGGGTCTGAATAAGTAAATAGATGGGATTCCTTAAACACGAGTCAAATTATATACAACATCATCTAAAACTAACAAAACTTAACAAAACTAATCAAAACAGGAAAACATAGAAAATTCTATAAAATACAAAACAAAACACACCAAAATGAACAAGAATATCACCAAATGATACAAACCATAGCCAAGAATATAAGGTCTAAATTGGCCTTATCAACTACCCCCCACTTAAGACCTTGATTGTTCTAAAGCAAATAATCAAAAAACTCAAGACCACAACATTCATTTTTGCCTGCAAACCTAGCACCGATTTAACTATGCCAATTCACCAATCCCAAGCATGCATCAAAATTATCAAAGTCATATGATATGTATATAGACAACACTCTTACAAGACACACACTTTCAAGTCTAAACTTTTCAAATGAAAAGGAACATTTAGGATTTATATAACCGAATGTAAATCTCACAAGTAGTCGGTCAAAAATCTCTCATTGCTGGGTGAATAAATGAACTCACACATAATCATGCATATTGTACATCACATGGCGAACTAATGGCAATCCTAACACAGTCATTGGCAAAAAGGGGCAAAATCAGAGAACCTTTTTTGGGCTTGTAAAGTTAGAGGTTAAGGGTCAGGTGTGTCAAAAGTCAATTTATGTGTACAAATCCTCTATCCAAGTTAAACAAAGTTCGGTTAACATGGGTATATATAAAAACAGAAAAGAATCAACAATCCCAATATTTTCTTCCATTAACAACTAGATATACAAAATAAAGGAATGAAAAGAGAAAAGGGAAAGAAATACCCCACACTTATATACAAAACATATCCCAAGATTCAGAGAGAAGAAGCGGAGAATTCTGAATCACAACAGATCACAAGGAAAATAAAATTAGAATGAAAGTTTCGGAGTTATTTGGGAAAAGAAAAGAATTGATGCATTTATAAACTCGAGAAAGATACATAATATCAATATTTGAAACCCCATTCTCAACTACAAGGGACTAGTTGCTTAATTATTTGAACAAACAATAATGAATATATATGAATTTTTTTTGTTTTCTTCTCTTTTTTTTATTTTTCTTCTTCTTTTTCTTTTTCTTCATTTTTTATATTTATTGGAAAGACACACAGGAACAAGCGATCGAATCATGTTTGAAATTAAAGAACACACACAAAGATAGAAATTTGAAGTTTATTACCCAAAACTAACTTGAAATCGAGGAGAGGATGGGTCGAAAGGAATGTCAAAGTGAAGGGATTTGGGCTTGTAGCTTTAATGCAATTGCCTTGTAATGTGGCTATGAAAAGAAAAGGCTAAAGCTCAAATAAGGGTGTTCTATGGGCTAAGTATGTTAGGTTCAAAAAGGGTTAAAATTAAAAAGAAAAGTGCAATGTGTGTGAAGGTATGGCTAAACCTAAGGGTCTCCACATGTTAAGCCCTACTTATGCCAAGTGCAAGACAAATGTTAGGTCCCATGATCTAGAACATACATGTATGAATACCTCACGAAAAATATAAGACCGATGTTAAATGGTCATTTAAGGCTCAAAGAGTTTGGTCACTCAAGAAAATTCATATGTCTAGGGTTACAGTTATTGATCCACACTTAGAAAACTTTACAAACCCAGTTCATGCACCTTTTTGCTTCTTTTCAGCCTAAATCTCATCAGCGGAAGAGGCTTCTTACCTAAAAAGTTAACACAAAAATAATCCTAAAGACTAAAAGTACAAACAAAAATAAAAAATATTTCTAAATGTGAAACAATAAATATGTTGTGTTTAGAGTCATAACAACTCGACTTTCTCAAATCTTCTCGCTTTGCCAAAAATCAAAGAGGAAGCACCTAGTCTTTCTCCTTCTCCTTCTTTTCCATTTTTGCTTCCTCTCTTCTTTGTCACCCTGTACATTGGGTAAAGCATCTTTTTATAGCATTGAAGGCGTTACTAAGGATGATTCTGATGCCGATTCAACATTTTCCTTCAGCTTGTTGATCCTACCTTTTTTGTCGTCCTTACACACTCTAACCACATCCTCACATATCTTCTTGAGACTATCTACTTTGGTGCCTTGTAATTTACTGCACACTTTCTTATGAACATATCAGCAATAGGACTAACAGAGGATAAATAATTATAATTTCCTGAATTTAAAGAACAATTCATGCCATTATGAACATCAAATATTACCTCCTCATTTTGAAATCAGAAAACAACCTTATCTTTATATACATCTATTAAATCCCTACCCATTGCAAGAAATGGTCTACCAAGTAGCAACGATATTGCAACATCCTCTTTTATATATATAACCAACAAGTCAGTTGGAAAAATAAACTTATTTACCTTTACAAGCCTTCATCTCAAATGTATTCTCCAGGATATGAGGTTGGACTACGCCACTGTGCTTCCTTGTCCTATGAGGAGCCATGTAATCTACCATAGTTTGATACCCACCAGCTCCATCTTCCCGTTAAACCCATTAAGCGTGTTCTCTACGGAGTTACTCCAATTCTGCTCTATCTGTGGCTATCGGATCTGCCTCCATTACTGCAGGTTGTGTTTCATCCATCCTGTTAAGAAATTCTCTTCTCAACTTGTGACTAGTATGTTCAATTTTGGGGTCAAACAGTAACAATTCAGGACAATTAGAACGTGTAAACTTGCACTAGCAAAAAGCACCTTAATAGAATATCAACATGCAAGGAAAAATCAAAAACAAAAACACAAAAAGAAAATTAAAATTTAAACAATTAAAATTTGCACAAAACGAAAATAGAATATTCACAAAATACAATGCCTAAGTCAGCCTTATACCCTAGGTTCGAATGGCATAGAGAATAATATTCCCCAACAATAGTGCCAAAAACTTGATGACGTGTCAGCCGTGATATGAATTTAAGATAATAATTAACTGTGCTGATCAGTCAACTCTAGAGCAGTGTAACCTGTCGTTGTCAAGTTATAATTTTAGTTCTAAGTCCAAGTATCGATCCCATAGGGAAAATACCTCTACACAGTCTAATCTAGGGTTTCAGCATGTTATAGGCGGTGAAAATAATTCTGAAAATAAACCTTAGTTACGTTACACTACTCCTAATTGCGATCAATTATCAAACAAACCCTTGTAAATAAAATTCACGGGAAAATCAATTAATGTTTTATCGACCTGTGAATGATAATGGGGATGATCTTATTAATATACCAACAATCAATCAATTAAAGCAATGCAAGCATTTAAATCAATATCAATGCATGTGAAATAGTTACTTCTACTTTATGAAGCTCCTAGGGTAAGATTATCCAGAGGGTCCGCTAGTTCTATGAATCAAAAAGTAAGTATGCTTAAGTTCCATAGGATTCTCAGTCCTCCTGGTTTTCCAGTTGTCAATCTGGATCGCGTAACAGATATGAATCAAATCAATATTAAAGTTTTCGAGGCTATTAAATCACATGCATAATAATTAACCGAATCACTAACTTATTGGATCGAAAAAATGAGGATGGAAAGAAAATAATAAATACAATTACGAAAGCTACCTCTATAGGAACACAACTCGAAAACAAATAAAAAGAGTGAAGAAATAAATTCTTAGGTCAAACTCGTTATTGAATCGGTGCGTTTCGCTGGTCAAAATAACTCGGAAAGAAGAACCCCTACTGGAAAACTCGATCTTCAAAGAGAATTCTCCTCAAAAGGGGAATATTCCAAGCAAACACTTTCAATTGATATGAAATCCCAAAATTCGAATACAAAGAAAACCTAAAACCTAGCTAGGATTCTTGATTAATTTTAATGACAAAAGATAACCTAAAAAACATTCTCCAGCTCTATATATAGGTTCCCCATAAAAACAAATCGAAATTAGGTCAAAATTCTTCATTTTTTCACAATCAGAGTCGTGTCACGTTGTGGCCAGCAAGTGTCACATCATCAATAAACATATGCAAAAAATCAAAATTCGTAACTCAACTTCAACCGGATTTTCCATCATGAAAACCATAAAATTTCATAATACTTTCTCCTAAACAATTATTCATATGTGTCTTCAGAATCCATAGAAATTGGAATTACAAGAAATGGAGTTATATTCAGTGAGAAAATTCTGAAAGAATGTAGATTGTACAACTCCAAAATTTTCAGCAAAAACAACAAAATAAAGCTTAGTGTACACAAACCATTATAGGCCTTTCTTCACTCGTCTACCTCCTTCTCCTTTCCTTTTCCTTGATTTGTTCCTTCTGCAATTAAAATACTTTGATTTTTAAGAAATATAACATGTAAACAAGCTTACAAATGCTTGAAACATACTTATTCTACCAATGTTCATACTCTTATGACCTTGGTGTACCTAAAAATTCATTACTCTCTCTTAACATATTCAAATTCACTGATTCTTGCTTGATTTTACTCCAAACATAAAAAATCATAACATATTAAAATTTCATAATTTTTTGACTATCACACAATTTATAATAGAATTTCTATCTCACCCTTGATTGTGCTCGAATCACCTGTACCAGCTCTTACAAAAACTCTAATAACTTTCGCTGCACGAACTTAATTGAGTTAATTCTCTTTCGTACTAAAACTAGACATATAATAGTATTACATATTAAAAATCAGAATTTTTCGAGCTATGCAACAATTACAGCATAATTTTAAACACAACTTATCTTTTTGATAGAGTAGATTTGCACATATAAACTTCTAAAAATTCTATCTCATAAGGTAATCACTCAAAGTTTCTCAAATTTTGTAGACAAAACTCCTAAGACATAAAGGAACAATTCTTATCTAGCTCTAGTCCTATGAAAAGATCACTACAAAATCAGATACTTACCTTTCACCTCTTCCTTTCTTCTTCCTCCTCCTTCTTCTTCTTTTGAAATCCACCTTTTTTTCTTATTTTTTATCAGATTTTCAACTTGAAAGAGTCTTGTAGCTGCTCTAATATCTATCCATCACCCTAAGTATTTGTTATTATATAATTGGACCATTTGTCCAATGTTTCTTCTTTCTCTCTTG
>CAOJCR010970982.1:0-10291 GCA_948330485.1 Euphorbia neoarborescens | reverse complement strand
TTAGGAACTTCTCTCAGGAGATCTTTGTATCTCTCCCATGCTTCAGATAAAGATTCGTTCGGTTTTTGGGAAAAGTGAGTAACCTCATTCTGCAACTTGATAGCTTGCCTTGGTGGGAAATATTTGGTTAGAAAAATTCTTGCCATATCATCCCAATATGTAATAGAACCTGGTTGCAAATTTTTGAGCCAACTTTTTGCTTTATCCTTTAATGAAAAAGGAAAACGTTTGTGTAGAATCACATCATCTGAGACTGCTCTGTTGGTTCGAAAGGTATTACACATGGTTATGAAATCTTAGATGTGAGCATTGGGATCATCCCCAGGAAATCCTCCAAATTGAGCAGTGGCCTAAACCATCTGTATCATATAAGCCTTGATTTTAAACATATTATATCCTTCATCGAGGTATCACTATACAAAAAGAGTGTCCATCGGTGACGGGTCTAGTATATTCTTTCAATCTTGGCCTTTGGTCAGCATTCTCACCACCAGTGGTGGTTATTGCACTGGTTGAGGTGGCAGTAGTGGTTGTTTTAATGGTGGTGGGTTTAGTTCAGCCATTCTCTATTGTCTGCGAGCTCGCCTTGCGTGTTCTTCTCCTTCTGCAAGTTCTTTCAATTTCAGAATCGAAGTGAATAATAAGTTGATCAGATCTTTGCATGCAAGGAAACCTTCAAATTGTAGAAAACTCCTGAAACAAAACATATAAAAGTATCAACTCAAACAAATTAACTAAAACTTCACAATATAAGCCGTACTTCCTAGCAACGGTGCCAAAAACTTGTTTGCCTTAATATGGTCTACTAACAAGTGTACTAGTTCGTTCAGTAGTATAATAGCAAGCTAAGTATCATTTCCACAGGGAGTAAGGTATTTATGCGAGTGTTTCTGCACAATCTGCGAGCTTTGACAAATTAATAAGAAGTTGCAGAAATAAACTAATAGGCAAGGATAAAGTGTAAATCTGAAAATTTGCGTAGAAATGTAAAGAGAGATAACAACAATAGTAAGTGATAGGCTTATGCTAACATAACTATACAGATCTGGGTTGCTTTTCTAAGCTAAAGATTACAGACAGAGGGAAATAGCAGTCCAAGGTTTGTTGCCCTCTAATAACTAGGTTTATCGTTAGACCTCACCTAGTACTTTGAGAACTATACCAAGATTGCTGTTACGCCTCACTTAGATTTCACTCAAGCATTAAGGACAACAATCATTTTACCTAAGTAAAAACCCCTTGGCACACTCACTAAATCACTTGTCTGTCTTAATAGAGAATGTGTGTATGTAAGATGGTTTCGTACCCTTAAATTCTCCGTTCAGTCTCATTAAGAATACTGAATATATAAGAGGGATCCTACTCTCATACAAGACTTTCTTTTCTCTCCACACAACTTACCCTTTTGCTCTTCTGCAACCTTTCTTGGTAACCTCGCCCAGAGCTAACAGGCATGTTAGCTCAGCCCTAAGACTACTCACTACTACTAAACATAATTAAAATAATACTTAAAGAAATAAATAAGACAATAAATTGAAATAAACACTTAATTATATTAAAGAGAGAGAGTAGTAGTAGATGAGAGAAATAAATGCTAACTAAAAGTTATCCCCCCACTCCAAAATAGGAACCAATTTATAGAGTTAGGAGAAAGAGAAACTAAAAAGGATAATCCAATGTGGCAAACATCTAGCCACACAAAACTAACAACCTAGTTAAAAAGTCATCTCAACCACCCAAAAAAAATTATTTGTTTAAACAAATTAAGGACAAAATAATGTTAAATCAGAATTGCCCATAATTTTCTTGAAATCCGGAATCCTTAATCTGTGCCAGCATCACCATTCCAAGCCATACTGCCAGCTGTACTTTTCTACCTACCCCCACCCGCTCTTCTTCTCGCTTTTCCCTCCTTCCTGCTCCTCCTCAGCAA
This sequence comes from Euphorbia neoarborescens, assembly GCA_948330485.1. NCBI lineage: Eukaryota > Viridiplantae > Streptophyta > Magnoliopsida > Malpighiales > Euphorbiaceae > Euphorbia > Euphorbia neoarborescens. The sequence continues at coordinate 8,358 of CAOJCR010970982.1, read as the reverse complement.
TCTCTCCTTCATTTAATCAGATTACTGACTCCTTTGCAATATGCATCAAATATCTTATATAAGTCGAGATTTTAATATTATTGTTATTAATTTATTTCAATATTTAACCAATTTATTCCTGATCTATATGGTATAATTTTCTCTCAACATATACACGTATCTTCAGATGATCAGCTGGTAAAGGATTACATAAGTTACAGCTACCGGGACGGTTAATCTCTATTAGAAATACTGCTGGCTTTCTTAATTTGGGGCTATTGTACGCTTGCTAGAACCCACTTAATACTCTGCGGGAATAACTCCTGCTGCCAACATAAAGACAGTCCCACAAGGATCTTGCACATCGAAATACTAGCTGTGAATAGCTTTTTCTATAAGGCCTGATCGAATTAATTAAATAAATATAGATTAAAGAACTCATATTTGATTTGATTAAAAAAAATTAAATCTAAATTATTTAATTAGTAGATTCACATGTGATAATTAATTATTTGATAATTAATTAAATTACACATGGTGAATAATTTAATTAAATAAATTACATATAATTATAATTGAATTAATTTATTATGAATGGTATGTAATTAGTAATATGTGCAATTAGAATTAATTGGATTTTGAATAAAATCTAATTATGTAATTGACATATTTAATTAAATAAATTCATAATTTAAATTAATTGATCAATTTACCAATTCGATGAAATTGAATAATTAAAATATAATGTTCTGATTTAATTAACTATATGCAGAATGGTATTTTGGTTCGGTGAAATTTATTTGGATCGATCAAAATAAATGGACTGCAGAAAGCCCATAGGGTCTGTGTTTTCTTAACTCAGTCCAGCTAGGATTTCTACAGTCCATATAAAAGCATAATGATGAAGCAAAAACCCTAGAACTCTAAGTGTATTTTTTGAAATTAGAGAGAGGGAGGAAGAGAGTTCTTTCGGTCTTCATCTGGCTTCATTCTGCAGTAGATCTCGATATCCGTCGGGCTCCGCTAGCATGGATCCCAGAGTATCTCGTACATTACTCTATGGTCAAGTCAACAATATTTTGTGGTATCTCTTACGAGATAAATCGGTAAGCCTTAAACTCTCCTTTAGGTTTTGAAGCCTTAACTGTTCAATTAATAGATTAGGAATTAAATCTTCCATAATCACCCAATCGGTCTGAATAGGGATTGGATTCGAAAATTTTTTAAAAGCCTTCCACCGTGCCTGATGATTTTTCAGGCCTGAATTTGATCCCCAACAGTGGTATTAGAGCAGTGGTTACGGTTGATTCTGAAAGATTTAATTACATCTTTTGTTAATTGAAACAGGATCTAGAATTAATTATAGAAATCTGGAATTAATTTGGTAGATTGTCAATTGTTAATTTTGAATCTGGAAGTTGGATTGTTGGATTTGGTATGGTTGATTAGTAGAATTAGGGTTTCGGTTGGTGTTGGGGTTTTAATTATATTTCCCCAATTAGGTTTACAGTTTTTTGATGCATGCTAGATTAGTTAGTTGTTAATTAATTATTTGTAGTATGTTTATTTTTCTGTGGTTTTGTGTTAATTTATTTTAATGAAAAAAATCATGGAGGTACCTATCATCAGCCACAGCCAGCGGCGACACTGGGTGGCAGCAGTGCAGTTGCCGCCAGCAGCTGGCCGGCTGCTGGCAGTAGCTGCACCTGCTATCGAGCTACGAACAATTCGAAGGACTGTTGCCCGTTGGCAGCAATCCAAGCCGACTGCGGAAGCCCGCCGATGGGGCTGCCACGACGGCCGGTAGGGCTTCAGGTCCCGGGTGGTTTTTGATATACGTGGGTCGATCCAATTTTGAGTTTTTACAGATTAATTTGATCGAATCGATCCGTTACACAAAATAATTAATGTTATTAATTTAATATGTATAAAATTGGTTTTTGCTGTGTATATGCATATTTAATTTTTGTATAGTTTATATATAAATTCAATATCGCTTGATAGTTGGTCCAATAGCCCATGGCACGGGCTGTGATTAGACGGCTATAATTTTAAGATTATGGGATTCCAAATTTAAGGGGGAGTACTGAATTAATTCAATGGGTCTTTAAATTGGAATGTACCGTAATAGCTAAAATTGGCAACTATCACTTCAACGGCTGGTCATAATTTAAAAATGAAATGTTTGGATTTATTTGTCATTGACTTGCATCACGATATGTATGAAAATGCATGATACGTACATTGTTTGTATTTGGGTGATTTAGGTGTCTATGGGCCTTACACGAAGAATGGTTGTATTTTATTTCATTTTGGTAAATATACCCTGCGAGTTATTATCAATGAAATCAACCACTTTAGGTTGATAAATAACAATTTCATATATTCTATGACATCTAAGTTATATAATAAATCTTTTAACAAACTAACTTAATTTGACATATTAGTTTATCAATGAAATCTACCAATTCAGCTTAATATTGTAATGGAAAGCAGAATTCTTACAATCACAAGTCATACTAGTTAATTTAATAGAATATCATGCCTTTATCATGATCATGTCGCTTAAAATTTGGATTGTGATCTTGCAACGTGCCTACTATTGGTATATCAAATATGGACGATGGCATCCCTTAAAATTGGTCATCATATTCTTATTCATCAATCTCATCATATAAGTATAGTCTCTTTCCTTCATTTGAATAGACAACCGATGATCCTTATGATCATCCATGTAGAAAACTCATTTTGCTTGAGAAGCCAATATAAATGGATCCTCTTGATGTCCTAACTGGTTGATGTTCACAAATGTTGAAAAATCATGATCATTTTTCTTGATGCCGCGATTACTATCAACCCACTAACATTGTAAAAATGCAATTTTAAATTGATTACTATAATTTAGCTCTAAATATTATCAATAAACCCATATTAAATCTTACTCTTCTTAAATAATTTTTTTCCTCTTTTATTAGCATATTCTGATGAAAATGCTAATTAAAAAACCCCAATATTCTGTATTACAGATTTACCATCTTGCCGTATTGTGAAAAAGTAATAACTATTTATATCGTAACCCTCATAAGATCTAACAACATTATTAAATCCATATGCTAACCATCTCAGTACATAAGACATATCAGGATTAGTGGGAACTTCAGACATCACTCTTCCTTTAAACCATTATACGAAAGAATCATAATGCACATTCATTAAATCAACATCAGTTTTAGAAGGATTTGCATTTCTAAGTATTGACATATGTTTTTCCAAGTATGGGTGAACATCTAAGAGATTTTAGAGCACATGTAATTCTGCCTTTTGCAAATGTGCATAATCAAGAGTTTTATTCTTCCCACCAATATTACCCTTGCCTTGTAGAAGACCATAATAATGAGATTTAGGTAATCTGATCTCTTCAGCATTTGTAAGATACTTTCAACACTATGATGTAACTTCCTCAGACACTGTTAGTTTGATAATGCTTGCTTTCAATCAAGCTACATTCATAACCAGACCTTTCATGATTCTTATTACTCGTTCAAAAGGAAACATATGTCTTACAAAAATTGGTCCTCACCATTCAATCTCACGAACTAACTGTACCACTAAATGAGGTATAATATCGAAGAATGATGCCATAAAATACATTTCAAGTCCACGTGATGTCTGAACAACATCAACTTACAACTCATCTATTCTTGTTGGATCAATCACCTTACTAGAAATGGTATGAAAAAAAGACACAATCTGGTGATATTATACCTCACTTCATCAATTAATATTCATCTGATTGCAACTGGTAAGAATTATTGCATAAGCATATGAAAATTATGTGATTTCATTCCAACTAATTTCAAATCAGTCAACGATACTACCCTTTGAAAATTGAAACAATAACATGTGGGAACATTTAATCCATGTAATAATACACAAAAGCTAGTTTTTTCTACTTTAGACAAAGAATAGAAAGCTGGTGGAAGAAGTATGCGCTTGCCTCCTTCTTGTGGGGAAAACACTGATCGAACCATTAAAGCCATATCTTTTCTTGCATTTAACCCATCTTTTGTTTTCCCGAGCATATTAAAATGTTTCCAACAATTGTATCACATATATTTTTCTCAATATGCATGACATCAAGGCAGTGTCTGACCTCTAAATTACACTAATATGGGAGATCCCAAAACGTTGACCTCTTCTAGTGACCCCTGACAGTATTACCTTTATAAGGTTCACCATACTCAGTTGTAGTGTCTTTAACCCTCTTATAAATCCGCATTACACTAGAAGGTGATAGTGCCTTTTTCTTCTCCACTATTCTATTAAATTCTTTCCTTTTTCTTTGAAATGGATATTCAATCTTGGTATGATTCATATATATATGCTTATTGCAATGTTCTAAATGAACTGCTTCCATATAATCCTCACAAATTGGATATGCTTTCTTACCCTTCACTAGATACCCTAACAAATTTCCATAAGATAGGAAGTCATTTAATGTACAAAAGATCATGACTCATAGTGTGAAATTCTTTCTACTATAAGCATCAGAAACCGTGACTCCTTCATCCCAAAGCAGTTTTAAATCATCAATGAGAGGCGCAAGGAATACATCTATATCACTTCCAAGTTGTTTGGACCCAAATATAAGAAGTGATAATATAATGTACTAGAGTTTCATACATAACCAAGAAGGTAAATTGTAATTAGTTAATGGAACAGGCCAGGTACTGTATTGGGTGGTAGGTTTTCCAAAAGGATTCATTCCATCAGTACATAGATCAAGTCGAAGATTTCGAGCGTCACTACCAAATTCAACAAACTTTTCATCAATATTTCTCCACGAGGGGGAATCAGCTGATGCCTCATAAACCAATCTTTCTTCCTAAATTCATGATGCCATTTCAATAACTTCACATTTTTTTCATATGAGAAAAGACATTTAAATCTAGGTACAATAAAAAAATACCATAGTACCTTTGTGGGCACACCTTTCTTTCATACAAATGATACTTTTTCCTTATAACGAGACAATTCACACCTCAGACAAGCTTCCGTATTTTCATACTCATTTTGATACAGGACACAATCTTTTGGATAAGCATGAATCTTCTCATGTTCCATACTCATAGGGCATATGAGTTTATTTGCCTCATAGGTAGAAATTAGAAGTTCGTTTTCCTCGGGAAACATATCTACTAATAGTTGCAACCAATCTATAAAAAACTTATCAATCATATCGTGTCTTTAGGTTAAAGGATTGAAGAACAACTGGGAGTTTCATGTATTTTATATGGAGATCTTTTGAGAAATTATCCTCTACATCATGCATCATAACATCAATTCTATCCTTATCTATGTCGTCTTCATCTCCAACATCAGAGTCAAATTACTTATGCCCAATGGGATTGGATGAGATTTTTGCATAATCAAACATCTTGTCATGTTATGTCTACCTTGTTTAGCCTTTTTTAAAGCCACAACGAATTAAGTGATCCTTCACTTTAGCTATATTACCTGGACACCTCGTGTTATTGCAATCGCAACAAGGATAATGACCTTTTGCACTAGTTTTTGACCGATATTCAACAACAATCGAAAGAAAATGGTTAAGCCCTTGTAAGAACTCAAGGGAAGCTTGGTTGAGATACATCCAACTACGATCCATTTTTTAGATTAATTAGAAATTAAAATCTCCAATTACATGTGCAGGATATTGATGCTGTTAAAAGATGAAAAATAACATTAAGTAGGGAATTAAAAACTAATTCAACGGCTAGTTAATGATCCATGTCTTGTTGGAAATATGGAGTAACAGAGGTGACTATAATTCCAAAACTAGCTTGTCTAGAGCAATTACAAAGTTATATAAAATAGTTTAGTGACTGACAATAAGATAGTTAGTCTCAGCTGGGCTGATCTATAATGATAAATAAGTTCAACCACACTCAGAACAAGAGATATTAAAAAGATTTATTAAAAAAATTAAGGCTAAAATTTATCACATGGGAAAATTAGGCTAAAATATCTCACATTTAAAATTTATGGCCCTTTTGTATGTACATTCAATATTATTACTGAATAAATTGCAGTAAGAATTGCAAGAAAGGTCACCATCAAAGATTATTTTAAAGACAAGTTAGAAAATGAATTTCATTCTATCTTAATAGTGAGCATGCAAAGGATTTGGGTCTTAATTCTTCTAGCACATTAGCAAAAATAACTTAAATGCTTAAGAGGACTAATAAATGCTATAGGATAATTTAGCACAAATACCCAACATAGTTCAGAAGCAAAAGATTATAAACTTTTCAAAATAATGCTTGAATTTAAAATGAAAAGCAAGTAAGAAACTTACAAGAGCTATACACCAAACACGCAAGCAATCAAGAAGAGATAAAAGAGCAATATTCTTTTGGGAATAAAGCTTCCTTAGACACATTAAAAGTTGTGGCTTGAATGAACTAAGGCTTGAAAGTAAAACAAACTATTTATTTACAAAATAACACTACATAAAAATGCTTATTTTTTGACCGAAGCAGGACATTGAGCATAAGCAGACTATATTCATAGACAAATAAACATGATACACAATTCGAACTACAAAGATGATGTGCATTACCTAGTTCTAATCCAAAAAAAGATGTAAAAAAATAAACATGATACAAAATTTAAACTACAAAAGAAGTCCACAGATAATAAGTTTAAAATACAACTAAAGTTCATAATTGATACATTTCATCAAACAAATGGTGTGCAATACCTAACTGTATCAAAACTCTAGTATAGCAAAACAAAATTCAACAGAAATATTCATTTTCACATAAAAAATTAATAAAACTAAATCATACATGAATCACAACCCGAATAGAAAGTTGAAATTCATTCTAATACGGGGAAACTCATCTGTATATGTGAAAAAGAGGTTAATGAACACCTTCTTGAAGCCTTGAGTAGCAAGTTTGGGCCAAAGATTACCCTGTTTTCCATGCTACAAACCAGAAGAAAGTGAGAACTTACAAGAAAGAGAGATCCAAGCATATTAATAAGAAGTAAGAAGTTGTAAAAATTGTGTATATGTGAACTTTGCTTATCACAATTACAAAAATCGAATAGAGTTAATAGTTGTACCTGACAGAGAGAGACAGAGAGAGATTGATTATGAGAGATTGGAAAGAGAGAAATATTTGAAATTAAAGAGAGAGAAATAGAGAGAGATGGAGAGAACATTTAAGATTGAACAGAATAAAGAAAGGAAAGTAAGATATAAATAAAAAGGGAAATAAATATAATTAGGCAACTGTTCTATCCTATAATCGTTGCCTAATGTTCTAAATAGGGAACGATTTTTAAAAAAACCGTTCCATTTTTCACTTTCCAAAAATAAAAAAGAATAGCTCCCCAAATTTTGGCTTTAGATATACAAAATAGTCAGTGGTTATTTAACCAATCATTGCCTTACATCTTTTTCAAAATTAAAAAGGAACTATTTATAATAACAATTACTTTAGATATTTTAAATAGGCGGCGGTATTTATTAGAACCATTTCTTTTTACCCTTTTTTAAAACTAAAAAGGAATGGTTACAATAAACGGCTGCTTTAGATATTCTAAATCGGGGATGATAGAGCAACGGTTTGACCTAGAACCGTCGCCTTATCCTCTTATAACCGTTTTTTAAGATATTTTGGCAATAATTTGGCTTAGAACCGTTGCCAATTATCATACTACCTACAAAAAGATTGTTACTAATGGAAAATCTCAAAATATATATGTACAAACATAATGCTTATTCAACTGCTTATTGCAAATGTGGGGGTGAAAACAAAGTTTCTCATGAACTGAGATCTCATAAATTCAATGAGAAACTTTTTTTCACCCTGCATCTATATCCAATTGCAGAAAAATAAGCATATATAAGAAGTCATAACATCACATATATCAGAGCAAAAATCAGTAAACATAAGAAATCAGTAAACACAAGTATGTGAATAAGCATACATATGAGCAACACAACATCGCATATAAAAATCAATAAACACATATAAAAAGTTCATGAGAGTTTATTCGTACCTAAGTTAAACCTAAAATTGATAGAGAGAGTGAGAGAAGAAAGAATTGAGATTAAAATAATAAGGAGATAGTGATCAGCTTAGGAAGAGAGAATTGTATAAAGGGATTTTGGGAGATAGAGAGACAAGAGAGTTAAAAAAAATGGCAATGATTTATTTACAAACATTTCCATATAGACTAAATAGGCAATGGTTTTATTAACAAATGTTACCTTAGAGTATCCATAAAAGCAACGACTTTAGAACCAAATGTTACAAATATACTAAAAGATAATGGTTTTAGAAAGAACCGTTACCTTTTTTGTAT
>CAOJCR010969858.1:0-10837 GCA_948330485.1 Euphorbia neoarborescens | reverse complement strand
AAAATCACAAAACTAGGCCAAGAAACCATCAAATATAACATATATGCCTAATATTCACTAAGTATCATGCTCAGTACATGTGCTTTTGCACATAGTATCAATCACCCAGGCCAGGAATGCCAGAGGACTGAATTCTACTCCCAAGAAGGTGAGGATGTGAATTACATGGGAGGTCAACCAAGGTATAATAACTCTATCTTCCATGGTAATTCCTATAATTCATATAAATCGAACTATGGGCGGAGGTACATTCATCCTAACATGTCTTATGCAAATAATGAGAATACGTTAAGACCTCCTCCTGAGTTTCATACTGAGCACATGAATCAGGGGTTAGGTAAGGCCCTCGTATTGGAGTATAAGCAGCCTTTACAGCTTCCAGCTCTATCGTCAAAGCTAGATGATTCTATAATAGCAATGTTGAAGGAGATCTCAGAGAAATTGTCAGTAAATACAGCCCGGTTAGCAGATAATAAAGCCTTCTGTAAGGGCTTGGGAAACCAAGTAGCTCAGATAAGCAGGGAGAGACAGTCTAGACCTTCTCGCACCCTTCCTAGCAATACCATATAGAACCCTCAAAACAGATCGAGGGAATCAGCTCAGGCCATCACACTTAGAAATGGTAAGGAGGTTGTTCAACTGGTTGGTGAAAGTTTAGATGACTCCAGACAGGTAGGTAAGGAATCAGGTGAGGTAAGCAACCCCGATTATGTTTCTGACTCTTCTATTTCCTTGAAATATTATAAGAGTGCTACTGAACAAGATAAACCCTTTGTTCTTAAGCTTCCGTACCCACAAAGGGTGAAGTGGGAGAAGCTTGATCAGAAGTACTCTAAATTTTGGAAATCTTCGAGAAACTTGAGTTTAATATCCCATTAGTAGAGGCACTCCAGGAGATGCCTACGTATGCTAAATTTCTTAAGGAGATTCTTGCAGGTAAGAGGAATTTGGAGGGGAAAAAGTGGTTGCCTTAATGGAGGAGTGTTCAACAATTATAACCAATAAACTGCTACCAAAGATAAAGGATCAAGGGAGCTTTACGATCCCTTGCAGGATTGGAAATTTAGAATTTCAGAATGCCTTATGTGATCTTGGTGCCAGTATTAACTTAATGCCATTATCTCTTTTTAGGAAACTCGTGTTAGGAAATCCAAAGTTGACAATTATGATGCTCCAGCTGGCGGATCGATCAATAGCCCGACCGTGAGGAGTTATTGAGGATGTTCTTGTGAAGGTTGACAAGTTCATCTTTCCAGTGGATTTTGTTGTGTTAGATATGGAGAAGGATAGTCTAGTGCCAATCCTTTTAGGTAGGCCATTTCTTGCAACAGGTAGGATGATCATAGATGTTCAGTAAGGTAAGTTGATCTTATGGTTGCAAGACGAGGAGGTAGAGTTTAATGTCTACAACTCCATGAAGTACCCTTCTGATGTGGATAATTGTAGTTTTATTGATGATGTTTGTCCTATTGATATGTGTGTTGAGAAGTTTTGCAGGGACACAATAAAAACATCATTGGAAAGCCAGGAGGAAGAGGAGACAGAGAGAGTCGAGCATGTGTACTTAGTGGACTCATCTCTAGTAGCAAATTGTGCCAGGGCAAGGCAGCAATTTAAGAAACTGAATAGGGAGATCAGGCCACTTCCTAAATCATCTCTTGAGGAGCCCACTATTCTTAAACTTAAAGCCTTGCCTGGTAATTGAAATATGTGTATTTGGTTCCACCATCTAGTTTACCTGTGGTTATTTCTTCTTGTCTTATAGGTGAACAGGAAGCAGAATTGCTGAAAGTGCTTCAGAAGCACAACGGGGCTTTTGGTTGAACTATTCATGACATCAAGGGCATCAGTCCCACTTTTTGCACTCATCGGTTCTTTTTGGAAGAGGAGTAGAAATAGTGCACTCAACCGCAGCGCCGCCTGCATCCAAACATGAAGGAAATGGTAAGAGTGGAGGTAATAAAACTCCTTGATACAGGTATAATTTTTCCTATCGCAGATAGTAAATGGGTTAGTCCAGTTCAGTATGTCCCTAAGAAAGGAGGGACAATGGTAGTGGAAAATGAGAGTGGGAAATTGATTCCCACCAGAAAGGTCACGGGTTGGTGAGTGTGCATTGATTATAGAAAACTAAATAATGCCACCCGTAAGGACCACTTTCCACTACCATTTATTGCTCAGATGTTGGAGAGGATGGCCGGGCACAAGTATTTTTGTACCCTGGATGGGTCATCGGGCTATATATAGATTTCAGTGGACCCATTGGATCAAGAGAAAACCACTTTCACTTGTCCACTTTGAGTTGATGTGTGATGCGAGTGACTTTGCAGTGGGTGCATGTTTAGGTCAGTGGGTGCATGTTTAGGTCAGCGGGTGGATAAGATTTTCCACCCAATTTATTATGATAGAAGGACATTGAATGAGGCACAAAAGAATTATTGTAAAAACTGAGAAAGAATTACTAGCTGTGGTGTATGCTTTTGATAAATTTCGTTCATATTTGGTGCTATCAAATGTCGTTGTTTTTACTGACCATTCTGCACTTAAGTATCTAATGTCAAAGCAGGAAGCCAAGCCAAGAATTATTAGGTGGATTCTACTTCTCCATGAATTTGATATTGAGATCTGTGATAAGAAAGGAGTGGAAAATTTAGTCGCTGACCACCTGTCTCGATTTCCTTAAGTGGGATTCAGCCCACAGATTCAGTAGCTATTCAGGAGACTTTTCCCGAGGAGAATCTGTTAGCAGTTTCTTCCTTGCCTTCGTATGCTGATATTGCAAACTACAAATTTGGTAACATCATTCCTCCTAATCTATCGTTTCAGCAGAAGTGTAAGTTCTTACATGACGTTAGGGATTATTTCTGGGATGACCCCTATTTATTTCGTTGCTGTGCTGATAATGTAATTAGGAGATGTATTACTGGTGATGAAATTCAATCTGTTCTAACCATGTGTCATTCTAGTGAAGCTGCTGGTCATTTTGGGCCAAATAGGACTTATAATAAGATTCTATCCTGTGGATTATCTGGCCCACTATAAGAAAAGATGTAACTGATTTTTTCAAGTCCTGTGATACGTGTCAGCGTACTGGTCATATTGGCCGTAGGGACAAAATGCTCCAGCAAGGCATACTTGTCTGTGAGATTTTTGATGTTTGGGGGACTGACTTCATGGGACCCTTCCCTAAGTCTAATGGCAACCAATATATTCTTGTTGTGGTTGACTATGTATCTAAATGGGTTAAGGTTATAGCTACTCCTGTGAATGATTCGAAAGTAGTTGTTAGATTTATTAGTAAGAATATTTTCACCAGATTTGGCACCCCCGCTAGCTTGACAAGCAAGTGGTGGAAAAGCACTTCAGCACAGGTGATCAGTTCTGTTATATAATTCACGACTGAGGTTGTTTCTTGGTAAGTTAAGAAGTCGCTAGAGTGTACCTTTTGAGATAGTTGCTACGTACCCATCTGGTATAGTGGAGATTCGAAATACCGATGGAATCCAGAAGGTAAATGGACACAGACAAAAGTTGTACATGGGAGAAAGAGTAGAAGGTAAGAAGCAAGTGCTGCTTCTAACCAATCTGTGAACGAGGGCAGATACAGTCAAGCTTGTCGACTATAACCAAGCACGTTTTCTATTTCTTTTCTGTGATTTGGAACTATTTGGTTTTTGGTTTGTTTCGTTTTGTTTGGTTGTCGTTCGCATTCCTTTTCGTAGTTTGCGTGATGCTTTTAGGGTGGAACTTGAAATAAGCTTGCAGAGCAGGGGATGACTGGGGAATCAGGCAAAATGCACATTCAGGTAAATGCTACAAAAACTGGTAAGTCACACGACTGAAACACGTGTAGCGTGTAATTATAAAATCACATGTTTGAGAATTTGATATTGAGTCCGTGATAAGAAAGGAATGGAGAATGTAGTCGCTGACCACCTGTCTCGATTGGCTGAAGTGGGATTTTAGCCCACAGATTCAGTAGCTATTCGGGAGACTTTTCCCGAGTAGTATTTGTTAGCAGTTTCTTCCTTGCCTTCGTATGCCGATATTGCAAACTATAATATCGGTAACATCATTCCTCCCAATCTATTATTTTAGCAAAAGCGTAAGTTCTGATATGATGTTAGGGATTATTTCTGGGATGACCCCCATTTATTTTGTTGTTGTGCTGATAATGTAATTAGGAGATGTATTCCTAATGATGAAATTCAATCTATTCTAACCATGTGTTATTCTGGTGAAGCTGGTGGTCAATTTGGGCAAGATAGGACCTACAATAAGATTCTATCCTGTGGATTTTTCTAACCCACTATGAGAAAAGATGTAACTGATTTTGTGAAGTCTTGTGATACGTGTCAGCGTACTGGTAATATTGGTCGTAGGGACGAAATGCTCTAGCAAGGCATACTTGTCTAAAAGATTTTTGATGTTTGGGGGATTGACTTCATAGGACCCTTCCTTATGTCTAATGGCAACCAATACATTCTTGTTGTGGTTGACTATGTATCTAAATTTGTTTGAGGCTATAGCTACTCCTATGAATGATTCAAAAGTGGTTGTTAGATTTATTAGTAAGAATATTTTCACAAGATTTGGGACCCCAAGAGCTATCATTAGTGATGGGGGCTCCCACTTCTGCAATAGGCAATTTGATAATCTACATAAAAAATATGTTGTTGTACACCGAGTAGCCACTCCCTACCATCCCCAGTCTAGTGGCCAAGTAGAAGTGTCAAATAGAGAGTTGAAACGCATCCTAGAAAAAACGGTCAATGCATCTATGAAGGATTGGAGTGCCAAGCTAGATGATGCTCTATGGGCATATAGGACAACATTTAAGACCCCTATTGGTATGTCCCCATATTGTTAAGTATTTGGTAAGTCAGGTCATCTTCTTGTCGAGCCTTTTTGGCTTTAAAATTTTTAAATTTTGATGTCCAGATGACAAGGGAGCGCAGGCTACAGCAGTTAAATGAGCTTGATGAATTGAGACTGAGTGCGTATGAGAACGCCAAGCACTATAAGGAGAAGACAAAGCACTGGCATGACAAGCATGTGGTGGAAAAGCACTTCAGCACGGGTGATCAGTTCTGTTATATAATTCACGGCTGAGGTTGTTTCCTGGGAGGTTGAGAAGTCGCTGTAGTGGACCTTTTGAGGTAGTTACTATGTACATATCTGGTATGGTGGAGATTCTAACTACCGATGGAATCCAGAAGGTAAATGGCCACAAACTAAAGTTGTACGTGGGAGGAGGAATAGAAGCTGAGAAGCAAGTATTTCTTCTAACCAATCCGTGAACGAGGGCGGATACAGTCAAGCTTGTCGACTATAACCAAGCACGTTTTCTATTTCTTTTCTGTGATTTTGAACTATTTTTGTTGTTTGTTTCGTTTTGTTTTGGTTGTCGTTTGTATTCCTTTTGGTACTTTGCGTGATGCTTTTAGGGGTGGAACTTGGAATAAGCTTGCAGAGCAGGGGATGACTGGGAAATCAGGCAAAATGCACATTCAGGTAAATGCTGCAGAAACTGGGTAAGTCACATGACTGAAACATGTGTAGCGTGTAATCATAAAATCACGTGTTCGCCTCAAGTTCAAACTCAGCACAAATTACGCGCAAGGAACACGTTGCGCCTGTGAATAACAAATCACGTGTTGGTTCACTTTAATTTCAGCAGATACACACTATGAACATGTGAAGCGTGTCAATCTATAATCACTTGTTGGCCTCAGAGAACACGTGCAATATGTGGCTTTGTAAGCACGTGTTAAATTTATATAACTAGCCACGTGCACTACACACGAAACACTTCACATATTTATTTATTTATTTCTTTGATTCCCTTTTAATTACCCTAATCTCCTTTCACTTGCACCTCACCTAATTTCAAATTCCAATCTGCCATCTGCAACTCTTCTCTCTCTCTACTAAGGTATGCTCTCTCTTTCTTCATCTTTATTCTTCATTCTTCTTCATTCTTTTCTTTTAGTTTTGGTTTTCTTCTGTTGGTTGCTGTAGTTTTCTTCTGGTCCTTTTGCATTAATTTGTTTTATTAATTTGCCAATTGTAGGATTTAGTTTAGTTTAGGTTTCTTTGTTTATCTTTCATTTAATTATCTTTTAGTTTGATTCAACTATGTGCTAGTTTCGTAGAGTAGTGTGTTAGTTGTGGTCTAATTCTTCTCTCCTGTGTGTGTTGTTTCTTTAATTTTATATTACTCTTTTGGGCTATTTATTTTACTGAAGAAGGCCGTTTGTTTTTTCGTATTTCTTTTCTTCAAGTTTTAGTGTTATTTAACTTTGTATTTGTGTGCAGATGCCAAGGACCAGGGAAGCAGCCCACTTCTTGAACACACGGGGACAATCTGCGGGTCAAAACCCCTCAGGATATCCTATAGTACCGTGCGGAGCAGCACCGTTAGAACTCTCCATGAGATTACACTGTCCATTTGCTTTGAAGAATACCAATGAGGCTACATGAAAGCAAAAGGTTTGTAAATTAAAATCTTTACCGTACCGGCACTTGCCCAGGAAAGCCCTTGCTATTCATGGTGTTACTGGTACTTTTTATGATTAGCTTCGAGAATTAGGGTGGTTTGATTTTTTCCGAGCAGATAATATTACTTACCATGCACTTAATGTTGAATTTTACTCCACCCTCCTTAGTCCGGATGCTGATGGAACACATTTGCGTTCTATTTAGTTCAGAATGTTCGGAGTGGAGCATGAGCTCACAGCTTCCTCACTAGGTACCATCATTGGTATCGAGGGAGGCTCTATGCAGTGGCCCAAGGGGGACTCCTGACAGATTCTGGGTCGAGCATAGGCAGTGGCCCTTGGTCTTTACTAATTGCAAACCGGCGGACATTAGGAACGATCTTCTTTTGTTTTTCTATAAGTTTGTGTGTCACAACTTGAGAGGGAAGATCGAGTCTAATAAAATTAATGAAATGGAACTATGTGTGCTCTGCCTTATTCACCGAGGGATTAGGGTAGATGTAGGTGCCTTTTTTTATGCACTTTATTCAGCGGGGCAGAAACCCATACTTCGCGGGTTAGGATTAGGACATATTATTGCACGTATTGCTATGCACTTTCATGGTCCTGACTTCCTTACTGCACTAACCCCTATGGAGGGAAAAAATCTGTCCTCCACTGCCCTTATGTTTATTCACAGGACTCTAGGGAGCTCATCACAGGATAGGGGCAAACACCCATGAGTCAGCACGTCTGCCGGTAATGAAGCTAGAAACGAGGATTTACTTGGAGGCAAGGACCATGATTGTAATGATGCTCATGGCGAGGACCCCGTCAGAGCTACATCTCCAACCCCAGCTCCAACGACCATACCTGATCCACACATGGCCCGCATGGGTGCCATGATGGAGTGCATAGAGCAGATGCATTTGTATCAGCTCAATAAGAGGAGTGTGCATCAGGAGCAGATGCGTGATATGCAGATGCAGCAAGTGGAGTTTCAGTGCTGCCAGCAGGAGCAGATGAGAGAGATACGGGAGCAGCAGATGGAGTATCCGTAAGAGCAGAGAGCATGGAGACAGGAGCAGCGCGACTGGCAGTAGAGGATGGAGGCCAGTGCGGTGGAGCAGGCTCGAGCAAGGACAGATTGGGAGAAGCGAGCGGATGTTCGCTGGGCAAACTTTACCCGCCTTTACAGACCTTAGAGGTATTTCTTTCCCACTCTTTCTCTTTGTCTGCACTATTCCTATTGCACTTTTGGGAGTAAGTGCAATTTAAAGAGGGGGGTAGGGGAAAGGCTTCTCCTTTCGCTTCTTCTCTTCCGTTACTTTTCTGTTTTAATTGTGCTGCTCTGTTGTTTGTGTTTTACTGGTTTACCTTAGTATTTGCTTTGTGTTTGTTTTTGTTAGCGTTACATTTCATATTTCTTTGTGTTTGTTATGATGATTTGCTTTCATGGGAATGAAGTGAAATTTTGTGAAATATGTTGGGACTGTAGAGAACTATCCCCGAAATTAGACTTATGTGCTTTGATTCGCAGTGGATAATAGAGAATTTTTGAATCTTAATGCTTATGATTAGTCTGTTTGTGCCATTAGTTGACCCCTTGAGTTGTGTTGTATGTTTGATCAGTAGTATGGGATTACGTATAGTGGTTCGACAGTTAAAGAATGTTTTTGAGTTCTAATCTGGAATAGTGGCTAGGAATAATGGTTGGATCACATGACTGTTACCCTTTACATATATTTGCTTATGTGGCCACCATCTTTGAGCTTATTAGATCCATTTCACATCGGCTTTACACTTTTTCGGTGAGATAATCCTGTAATTATACACTAGATCATAGAACTTAACATGTGTTTTGCACTTGGCATTAATAGAGCTTAGTTTGTGGAGATCCTTAGGGTTTAAACTCACTTACACACACTTTCTTTTGCACGTTTTCTCTGTTCATTCAACCTTTTTGAACCCTTTACATACTAACTAACCCTTAGAACACCCCCTTTGAACTTGGGCTGTTTGTTCATTGCCATATTACAAGGCGATAGCCTTAAAAATACAAGCCCATTCCCCTTCACCGTAATCTATCCTTTCTCACCTTTCCTCCCCTCTGTTTTAAAGGATTTCAAAATTTGTTTTACACTTCAATTCGTGTTTTTGGGTATGGTTCTTACACTAATACAAAGGGAGTCGGTATTTGGTGTTCGTATATCTTTGTACTATCTAGTTTTCCTTTAATAAAAAAAAGCGTATGAAAGGTTTGGTTACTGCTGTGTCGTTTGAAATAAGTTTAGCGAACTGTTCTTTTCGTCATTTGGGGTGGGTTCTTTCAAAAGAATGTTTGCTTTTTTCGGGGTTTGCCTTCTATCAAAGTTTCCTTGAAGGTTGTAATGAATTTACCCTCGTGTTTTTCTTTGCGATCTTTGAAAACTTGGATTTCTTCACTTTCTACCCCCGAGTTCAGTTTGTTTATTGTTATGTTATGTGTGAGTTTTCCTTCTTTTCCCCCTTTTTCCTCCATTGTCAGTAATCCGGTTGCTAAACCCGGTTTTGCTATATCGTCTCACTTCCTTTACTTATATGTAACTCCATAACTTAACCAGTTTCCATGTTTAATCTTTGGACTGAGGGGTTGTATCACTAAATCAACCTTCATCAGACCCGTCCTTAACCCCTAATATTACAAGCCATTTAAAGGATCTCTGATTTTGCTCTGTAGTGTCAAACACTGTGTTAGGATTGACATTGGCTCACTATGTGACGTGTGTATACAGGATTATATGAGTGATTATTTGGATTCACCATATCATTTGAGGGTTTTTGAGCCACCACGGGTGAGGTACTTAAATCGGTTGTATATATCCTAACCGTTCCTCTTTGTTTGAACAAATTAGTCTTAAAAGTGTGTATCTTGTTAGAGTCGATGTCTGTATGTATTGCATATGATTGTGAGGGGCTATGATGCATGCTTGGGGGGTTGATGAAGTGGCATGGTTAAATCGGGGAGCCTGTTTTTAGATCAAAGTAGTATTATGGTTCTTAGTTCTCGATTATTCGCTTGAGGACAAGCAAAGCCTTAAGAGGGGGATAGTCGATGAGGTCAGATTTGACCTCATATTTTCTCTCCGTTTTGACATATTTTGTGAGATTTCTTTTGCATTTTCATGGCTGGCTTGTAGTGTTTCGTTCGTTTTTCAGTTCTGTGATGTTTTTATGTTTAGTGTTAGTTTTTAGTAGTTCGTTCGTTTTTATGTTCTTTTCATGTTTTGCTTATTTGTTTTGATTTCTTTGATGCGTTCACGGGTATGTTTGTTGTACTTATGGACATGGTGTAGTTCGGGATTCCCAAAATCGATGGAAATGCAAGGAGGCTTGAAAGTGAGAGTTACACGTGGGGCATGCTAATCTCACATGAAGACAAAGGTTTTCTGAAGAAACAATGGGACATACACGTGATTTTTAAATTTTTATGTTCTTTTCGTGTTTTACTTATTTGTTTTGATTTCTTTGATGCGTTCACGGGTATGTTTGTTGTACTTATGGACATGGTGTAGTTCGGAATTCCCAAAATCGATGCAAATGCAAGGAGGCATGAAAGTGAGGGTTACACATGGGGCATGCTAATCTCACATGAAGACAAAGGTTTTTTGAAGAAACAATGGGACATATACGTGATTTTTAAGATCACAAGCAACACGTGTGAAGGACATGCAAAGCAGCTGAAAGTTTTGAATGCAAGCATGTGAATTTAGTTTTGCACGATACACGTGCTTTATACGTGCAATTCGGACCGGCTAATTGAGCTTAACACGTGATTTTATATTCACACGTGGCACGTGTTCTTGGACGTGTTCCAGCGCCGAAACTTAATTGTCAGTTTTTTAATTAGGTTTTATTTCCGGTTTAGACTAGGGTATAAATAGAACATTTGTTTTAGGGTTTTATTTTATCTAGGATTTTTATAATTTCTCTCTTCCTCTCAAGAACTAGGGTTTAGCTAGTTTGAATATTTTCTTCCACAACTTGGCTCTCGTTTTTGGGGAACTATCCCCACCGATTAAATTCCAACCGCCAAAGTCCGGTTAATGGTATAATTAAGGGCAGTCTTTTCTACTCTTTTTGATTACTTTTAACTAGTTGTGAATCGCAATCCCGTTTTGGATCGGTGATTCATTGTTATTTCTCTTCATCTCAATTTAATAGTAATTGCAATCAATTTATGAATGTTTTTGTGTTTGTGAATGGTTTTGTTTTACATACTTCAAAAAAGGTTTAATCTGATAGGCTTCATATAAGTCTGGTCCTACCGTGATTGACAACTCGGAAATCGTTGGGAATTGACAAACCCACGAAGTTAC
>CAOJCR010969544.1:0-10011 GCA_948330485.1 Euphorbia neoarborescens | reverse complement strand
TGTAATTCACACTTGCTAGCATCATCTTCTTTAGTTTAATTTTCTGCAGATTAGTAAACAAAACCAATCTCAACTTTAATTACCATAGACAGAATTAATAAGCATGAATATCCGTTGTGTTCCTTTTTCCTCGTGGGATCGATACTCAGACTTAAAAATCTGTTTTATACTACTTGTGCGACCCGTATACTTGTGGTAGTGTGTGAATACATGCCATGTGTAGAAAATTCGCCACCAGTATATAAGTAGCGGACCGTATCATTCTTCTTTGGATGGTAAATTGTTCCCAGATTATGTAAGTTTCAAACAATCCCGAATACCATTGAACCCATTCCCAAATATTATGGAAATCACATTCGGGGTTTCACCCTTTAAAATTATATGAAGAACTTACGAATCCTTGACTTAAACTTTGGTGGATCCCACCCTTTCGTAATTGGACTTTCCAATAAGTATCAAATCGTCGAAATTGGACTCGGGATGGAAAAGTTATGAAGTAAGAAAGAAAGACTTTGCAATTTGTCGGAAGGAAACACACGGCGTGCGTTCATCACACAGTGTGTAATTTATCTAAAAGTAGTAACGATCAAGGAGAAAGTTACAAGACGGCGTGTGTTTATCACATGGTGTGTAATCTACATGGAATAAAAAGTAGTTATAGAGTAGAGAGTAACACGTCGGTATGTGATCGTCACACAGCATGTTACCTACTCCATGCTGGCATGTTATCTACTCCACGCTGTGTTGTCAATAATAAGTTGCGGAGTTATACAGGACAATTGAGACTAATTTTAGGTTTATATTTATTTCTTTTAGAAGAACTATTTAAACAACTTTTAGGTTTTTATTTTATTATCTTTTGATGACTCCAAATTCTTGCTCTAGCGTATAACTCGACGAGAGGTTTTGTAAGTTGATTTATTATTCAATCGAAGGATTTGTGTATGCTTTCTTTAACTTTCCCTGTTTGTGATTTCTATCTTCGGATTGAGCTTTTTATAGCGATCATCTTCGTGTAAGTCTACCTTTGAATCTTGTTTTCGATTAAAGGGCATAAGCTTTCTTAAATTCTTTAATTAATAATTGGTTTGATTCTTCACCAACCTTGCATGATTATATTCCACTGAATCGTTCCATCGCTTTAGTAAGAGTCAGTTTGATTACTATGGATTGTTGATTGTGAATCTTTATTACTTGCTTGTTTGATTGTGATTTTAGTCTTGTGAGATCTTTATCTATTAGTCAGGTACATATACGTGTCTCTATTAAACCCTAGGAAATCATTAGACTTGACAACTCTATGAAACTTACGAGTAAGTAATTTCTGAACCTCTAGAACTAGTTTACCTCAGAAAAAGGAATACCAAACTAGGGAATAATCACGATCTATAGATATGCTATTCTTGCATTTGCATTTGTTTGAATTAGGGTTTACAATTGAGTCCAATGAAATTGACTGAATTTCTACTTTAGTGTCATCCCCATTATTATTCAAAAGTTGGGAAAATAGCCTCGTGAGATTAATTAAAGTCGGTACAAATGGAGATAGGAAAAAGATCATCTGTATTTAGATTAATTTTTAGTTTTCATCACTTCTATTCTACCGCTTAAACATGTTAGGAACCCTAGTAATTTGGTTCTTATAGGTACTTTCCTGTGGGATCAATACCTGCACTTAACCAGGATTCATTACTTGACAACAATAGGTACACTACCCTAATTGAGTGATTTGGTAGTGGTTTTCATACCACTGTCAAACACCTATCAAGTTTTTAACATCGTTGCCAGGGAAAGTAATTTTCTTGCAACATCGAACCAAAGATCGATCATCTGATTTAAGCATTTTTTTATTTTTGTTTATTTGTTTCATTTTATTTTTTATTTTAATTTGTGAGTGTTAATCCCTGTTGATTGTTTCTAGATTGTTTATGCACCATCGCTCAAAAAATTCTGAGCCTTCAATTTTTGAACCGAAAATTAAATGTACTTGTCATCAAAATAGGTGTATACGCAGGAATTTTGAAGATTCTATGAATACAGAAAAGTTGAGGGATGAATTCGAAAGGGAAGCATTTGAAGCCGAACACACTGAAAGAGATGCAAGGGAGGCTGAATTGAGGCAAAGATTGGAAGCTGAGATTAGGGAATAGGAGCAACGCAATTGGAATAAGAATGTAGTGAATCGAGATGACAAAACAATGGATGATATGATGGCACCCTACAGACTAAGGAATAGAGGCAGCGTGATCCTCCCTACTGTCGCAACCAACAATTTTGAATTAAAAACCAATATGATTCAGCTGATGCAAACCAACAAGCAGTTCAGCAGAGGTATATCTGAAAGTTGGTATGCCCTAGTTCGTAGGCATAGATTCCTTTATATATTATGCATTTAATACTTTACTTTGTATTAATATACATTTAGTGTTATAGAATAAAGGCATTAATCTATTTGATTATATCTTGTGCGATATAATAAATAGAGAATCCAATGATTGTAATCATAAATGAATAGATCCTAGGTTTGTTCTAGGTCATGGGAATGACTAGAACGATAAATCTATGCATCAATTGACTGTGAGGCAATCAAGGATGCGGGTAGATATGACCCCCACATCATACTGGATAGATCCACACAAGAAACACTACATAATAAAGTCGTCATTACTGTGTTTCTTGTGTAGGACTTGTTTTATCCTTAGACCTGAGAGCATTGTATCATTGCATGGAATCTTATGCACTTTTACATACACCTAATGTTTCTATAACAGGATGCAAATACGGGTATAATCGGGTGAGCTAGTGAACATGTATGCGATGTGAATGTGTTAGTAGAATTACCACTTAGCACCCACTGAGATGATATCATTGGCAACTTGATGGATTAGGATTGTGAGTGTCCGGCCGCACCCAAATGAGTTGGGCTCTCTTGTGTCTCAGCAATCTATCTAGATCAAGAAAGATATGGTAGTGTGGGATGACAGAACCATACCCCTTATTTTATATGCATTGGCGGAACCAAGGGGGGCTAACCGGGGCTTCAGTCCCCCCAAAATTTTGGTGGTCAGAGGACCCTCAGGTGAGGGCCTCCGACCATCCCTGGCTTCCTTCCCCATTTTCTTCACTGACGGAGACCTCTATGGCCTTGCAAGCAATCCGTGGAAAAGGTTTAAGAGAAGAAAGAGACGGAAAGTGGTAGTTGATAGGCAACACAGAGGGCAGGTGAGAAGTACAAGGAAGAAGTGGAAGACTGCGGGAAAGGGGGAAAGAAGAATGGAAGGAAGAAGAGAGATAGGAAGCAGGAGAGGCGGCCACGAGATGAGAAGGAAAATGAAAGTATATGGAAAGAGAAGACAAGGACAATTAGGTCCCTAATTTATTCTAAATTTTCAATAAGTCCCTTATTTTAAATATTTTAATTAAATCATTTAGTCTGGTAAAAGTAGTTCCGTTAATAAATCAATTCGGTAAAAGTGATATAATTTAACTCACAATAACATGTTGTACTAAAAATTAGGAGTATGCAAAACCAAATTCAAACCAAATAGAAAATCGAAAATAAAAAATAATTGAATCAATCCGAACGAAATATTTAATTTGGTTTTGGTTTGTATGTATTAATAATTTTAATTTTCGGTTTGATTTTTAATTAGAAAAAAATGGAAAAAAAATAAGCAATTGAAAATGAATAAATTTTACAATATTATCAAAATATATTTACGCGTAAAAAGCAATTATCTAAATTAATACAATAAATCGAAGTGTTAATATTATTATGTAGATTTTTTATTAATATGCGTAATAAAATACTTTTATGATACTTTTATTTTAGTTTCTTACTTGTAAATAATTTTTTTTGGTAGAAGCAGCCCCCAAAATTTAGTTTCTGGTTCCGCCACTGTGTATATGTATCTTCAGATATCTGCTAGTAAGGGATAATACAAGTACAACTATCGGGTCGGTTTAATCATTACTAGGCATACTGCTAGCTATGTTGATTGGGGGCTATTATACGTTTGCTAGAACCTATTTAATAGTTTGCGGGACTTTGTCCTGCTGCCAACATATAAACAACTTATAGGATCTTGCACATTGAGCTTCTGATTTCAGATTAGTTGGTTTATGAGTTTGCATCACATTAATTAAATAACTATCGATTAAAGAAATCATATTTGATTTAATTAATAAATTAAATCGAAATATTTAATTAATGAATCTACATGTGGTAATTAATTAATTGTGAATTAATTGAATTAAACATAGTAAATAATTTAATTAAATAAATTGCATAGAATTTTAATTAATTAATTTATGATGAATGCAATTTAATTAGTTTATATGCAATTAAAATTAATTGGATTTTGATTAAAATCTAATTATGCAAATTGACATAGTTAATTAAATTAACTCATAGTTAAATTAATTGATCGATTTACCGTTTGGTGAAATTGAAAATTAAAATATAATACATGGATTTAATTAACCATTTACGAAATTATTTTGAGTCGATGAAATTTAATTACACTGATCAACAGAAATTGTGCCTGAGAAAGCTAGTGGTCTGCATTTTAATGAGTCAGGTCCATTAGGATTTCTGCAGTCCATATATAAGGAACAAGATGGATGATTTTAGGGAAACAGAAGAGTGATTTGCGTTGAACCCTAGAAAGAAAAGAGAGAGATTTTTCTTTCATCCCTTTTGAGTGATTTTATAAACAAAGATTCAACCTCGACCCCGCTAGCACGGATCTGTGACCGAGAGTAGTTCGTGCATTACTCTTGGTTAAATCACCAAGATTCAGTGGAATCTCAGAAGAGATAAACGATAAGCTTCAGATCTTTTTATTTTATTTCTTCTGTAAACCCTAATTAGTTCCAATTAAATAGATAGATAATTAATCCCTTAGATTCGCCTAATTGGTTCCTACGGGATTGAATCTAGAAATTTTAAAACTCTTTCACTGTGCTTGTTGAATTCCATCCCCTACAGTGGTATCAGAGCCATAGTTACGGTTGAATTTGAGATATCTAATTAGATCTATGGTGTTTTGGAACGAATCTAAAATTAACTATTGGAGATCTAGAATTAATTTTGGTAGATCCAGAATTGTTAATTATGGATCTTGAAATTTGATTGGTAGATCTGGTGATATTAATTGTTAGATTTAGGGTTTTGTATAGGATTGAGCTTTTTGATATTTTTCCCCAATTTAGATTCTAATTTTTATGCATTCTATATTAGATTAGGTTGTAATTTAATTTTCCGTAGTATGTATTTTTCAAGTTGATTGATTGTTAGTTGGTTGATTTAATAAAAAAATATCGATTTAGATTTACTGGCCACTGTCAGCGGTAGCACCGGGATGCTTGTTGGCTACGACAGGCAGCGGTAGGGCCACTTCTAGCAGCAGTGGTGGGAACATCGCTGCTAGCCACCAGCAGCAGTTGCCACTGCAGCTGCTTATACGATGTGAAAGAACATGTATTTGGCATATAAAGCAAGCATAAATAATGTGTATTTTATGTATTTAACAAGTGTTTTTGTGTTAGAATGTATATTCTGCAAGGCTTTGAAGACTCAAGGTGACAAAATGACATCTAGGAAGAGTCGGGACAAACGGGAGAAGAAACGAATGAAAAACGGACAAAGGAGCAAAAACAAGGAAGATTGGGCAGGAGTTTGTTGCAAGCGCGACACCACTTGTTGCGCTCGCGGCTTAAAGAAAAAATGGAGACTGAGTTCCAGGGATCCATAATGATCGTGACCCAGCCTATCGCGATTGCGACCAATGCATGAATTCCAACTTGACGTTCCAGGGCTCTGTTGCAATCGCAACCCCTACTCTCGCGATCACGACCTCCTTGAAAACTTGCAGTTAATTCCAAAGGTCAAGACTGAAATAAATGTTGTATTCCCTCTTTCTTCCCTCAAAATGGATCCTTATCCACCCTAAACCAATCCTAACATGTCTTAATCCCCATAAAACCAATCAAAACACTGAATTAACACCCCAAAACCTCTATAAATAGCCCTCAAATTCAACATTTTCAACAGAATTTTATAGAGAGAACAAACTCTACTAAGAAACACCACTTTAGAGAGAGAAACTCTAAAAGGGATGAATTCTATAGATATTCAGAAGATGCATAGGAGTAAGAAGAAGCCTCTACATCCAGAGAAGGCATCCTTCTTATATGGAGAAGGATTACAACTCTATAAAGAGTTGTAATCTTCTCCATGGTTCTTTACTTTTCTGCATTTTATGTTTTGGATATGATTTAATCATACTCTTGTATTTGATCACTTACTTGCACGAAATTCCCTAGAGTGATGATAAAATCTCTTTGGGCAATCTCTGTAGTGATTGACAACCATTATATAGATTGAATGTTAGAATTTTACTACAAGAATTCTTAATTATGCGTGTTGTTCTTCAAACACTTTATTTTGGAAATAAGATGGAATTGATTGATGATAATTGATGATTCTTTGTTTGATTCTTCGTTTAAATACAAGATATGCATATTGAGTTAATCAACACCAAGTGTATATGGAATAAGAATGAGTTTTTATATTGTTTGAAAAGATAACATGAATATTGTGCATGAATGTTCAAAATGCATGAAATAAACTTGTGATATTATATGTTGTTATAATCAAAAGACAGAGAATATTATATGTTTGATTCATGCATGAATTGGATAAGTTAATCACACTTTATCTAATGTTAAATTCATTGTAATAATCAAAAGATGATATTTTTCCATGCATATGAATCACAATTAAACTCAATCGGTTTACAATAATACTCTACAGAAAATCTTAAGCAATACAAGTCATTCTTAATGGATTATGTGTTATGATAAATATACTCTTATGTTTTCATGAATTGGTGTAGGATTCACAACAAAAATCAACTTTAAGATTACTATAAACAGAATATATGAATATATAACTTGCTATGTACGTTTTTCCTTGTGGGATCGATACTCGGACTTAAGAAATCCATTTTATATTACTTATGTGACATGTATACTTGTGGTATTATGTGAATTTATGTTGTAAAGACCAACTATATGTGGGTATATGCATAATTGATCATTACATGCCATGATATTGCTTAGAAAATTTTCACCACTTATCTTTTTATTCGTTTCAGAGTTGTGAACTACTAGGAATAATTTTCATAATTTTATTCATTGTTTTCTTCCATCCTTATTAATTCGATCCTTCGATTAGTAATCTAAATTGTGTTCGTGGTTTGGTGTATTAATGTGTATGCATTTTGATAGCCTTAGAAACTTGAATATTAATTTTATTTATATCTGTTAAGCGATACAGATTGACAACTAGAAAACTGGGAGGACTGACAATCCTGTGGAACTTAACCATACCTATATTCTGATTCATAGAACTAGGCAGACTATCTGGATAATCTTACCCAAGGTGCTTAATAAAGTAGGAGTACTATTAGGAACATGCATTAATATTAATCCAGACACTTGCATTGTTTTTATTGATTGATTGATTCTACAGGTTTACAAGTTTCATTCCTATTAATATTCACACGTCAATAAAACATCAATTGACTTTCCCATCAATTATTTTTACTAGAGTTTTCTTGACAAGATCACAATTAGAAGTAGTTTAACTTAATTTAGATTTATATTTCAGAATTTATTTTATCGCCTATAACACGCTAAAACCTAGATTAGATATTCGTAGAGGTATTTTCCTGTAGATCGATACCTGGACTTATAGAACCAAATTTATTATTTGAAAATGATGGGGTACACTTGCCTCTGAGTTGAGTAATTAGAGCTATTAAATTATATCACTGCCAACACGTCATTAAGTTTTTGGCATCGTTGCTGGAGAATTTCATTCTATGTGCTATTCGAACTTAGGGTATACGAGTGACTTAGGCATTGTTTATATGTATACTTGTTTGAGGCTTTATTTTTTTATTATTATTTGAGTTTTTTTTATTTGAGTCTTTATTTTTAATTTTTTCATTTTTTTACTGGCGTAATTTTATATTTTTTTGTGACTTCGTGTGAATTTATTGTTGTGTGTTTCACTCCTAGCCAATACACCTTCGTTCTTATAATCCTAACATTTATCTATTTGAGTAGTTATCTTGGAAGAACACTATGTGGCAATATGATTTGCCTACACGAGGTAAGGTCCAGGTTGTGGATTCGGGATATGGAGATGCATTTAGACAATATGAATTACAAGCTAGACTTGCTAATGGCTCGGATAAATTTTAGATCACCACAACCTCAACTGTTGATAGGTGTAACTTGTGGCGGAGACCATCCATGTCAGGAATATAGATTGGGTGATCCGTTTACCCAGTTGACTTAAAATGTAAGCTATCTAGGAGGTAACCCCATGTATGATACTAAAAACTCTTATAATTCAGCTTATCCTAATAATAATAATAATTATGGGATGAAATTTCAGCACCCCAATTTTTCATACGGAAAGAATAAAATTTTGTTGAACCCTTCTGCCGATTTTCATCATAAGGAGGTAAAATTTAATGTTTACAATTCAATGAATCTTCCTTTAGGTTTAGGAAATTGTAATTTTATATCCTAATTTTTTTCCTATTGATGTAGGTGTTAATAAGAAATTATGTAGTAAATTAGATATTGCTTTAGGAAATATTCATGATAATATGAAGAAGGATGCCGAGATAGTGTGCAAGGATACGAAAAGAACGTATGGATATGGTAGGTTTAACAAGCTAGACAAAGAGGTTAGACTGGTACCAGAGTCGTCCTTGGGGGTCCCAACAATACTGAATATGGATGCTTTAACCAATAAGAAAGATGATGATGGAAGAAAGAGGACACACAAAAAGAGAAAGAGGAAGAAAAAGAGTAGGTGTTTCCTCTTCAATTTTTGGTAAATAAGCGTTTGAGAAAGTTGAGCTATTCCGACTACAAACACAGCACGAGGTATCTTGTACATTATTCTTTATTTATATTTTATTTCTTTTCCCACCCTTACCCCTCACCCTTATTTAGTACTTATTTCCTATTGCACTTTTGGAAGTAAGTGCAATCTAAGTGTGGGATGGTATTCTACATTTTACTCTACCTTTATATTTTGATGCATGTTTTATTTGTTTTTCTGTATGTTTATGTTTTTGTTTTGCTCTTATTTGCATGCTGATGTTTGGTTATTTAATTTTGATAATGCCTAGCTACACCCAAATCTATCTTTCCTTCCTTATTCTTTTAAGGATTTGTTTTGGTATTATGGGATATTGATTTGAGGGATTAGTCCTTTAATGCTTGCTTTGTCATTGTAAGTATTGATGTATACATGAAGAATGATAGGATGGTTTGCATATAGTGGTTCAAACTTCTGCTCATATTTTCAATGTTTGAACCATGATAGTGGCTAGAAACATAGGATGAGTCAAACAACCATGCACACTTGTCAACCCTTTTGTGCTAAAAGTGACTTTTTGAGCCTATGGACCATTTCACTTGTGTCCTCATCTTTGTGATGGTTAATTATGCATTGTACCTTAGATCATAGAACTCGGTGTATATTTTGCACTTGGCATTGTGAGCTTAATATGTGGAGACCTTTAGGATTAACCACACGCGCACACACAGTACACTTTGAAAAAAACCTTTCTAACCTTATAAATTAACTATCCTTTAGAACACCTCAATTTGAGCCTGAGTCATTTTCTTCATAGCCATTACAAGGCGAATGCTTTTCCACTACATGCCAAATTTCCGTCACTTAAACTTTTCCCTTCGACCCATCCTCTCCTTTATGTCAAGTTAAAATTGGTTAAAGTACTTCAAATCTTTAATTTTGGGTGTGTCCTTCACTCCAAGTACAAATTAATCACTCTTTTGTTAAAAAACTTATTTATTCAATAAAAATTTAGCAACTAGTCTTTTGTAGTTCGGGGTGGGTTCTAAATAATAAAATCATGTGTATACCGTGGTTATAAGTACTTAATTTATAAAATTCTT
>CAOJCR010967166.1:0-15359 GCA_948330485.1 Euphorbia neoarborescens | reverse complement strand
CATGTAAATCATTTATTTGTAACCACGGTATTCCTCCGTCATAAGTGAGGAAAATTAGTAAAATTAACGAGGAACCGTCCTCCTTTTTTTTTTTTAAAATATTTTCACTTTTAATTTAATTTGTATAAGTTGTCTTTTATTTTAAATTTAAAATCAAAATTAGTCATAAAAAACCGCTCCCGAACCGGTCCCGGAACCGCCCCCCGAACTGCCTAAACCGCCCCTTGAACTGCCCAAACCGTCCGAACCGCCCGAACCGGTCTTGAACAGCGGTCCGAACTGTGCGGTTCTGAACCGGCCCGGAACCGGGACCGGAACCGCCGAACCGTTCTGTAGGACGGTCCGGTTCAGGTTCAAGGTAAACTTGAACCGTGAACCGGCGGTTCCGAACTGTTTTACACCTCTAAGAACATAGGGATAGGTGTGAGTAAAAGAGGTAGAGGTAGACCTGGACTTACTTGGAGTAGAGTTATTGAGCATGATTTGCGATATTTACAAATATCAGAGGGGTACCCAAATTCGTACCGAATAGAGACAAAAGTTCATGCGGCCGACCCCCCAATTAACTTAGGATTAAGGCTTGAGTTGAGTTGTATAGATAGTTCTTAATTTTTTTTTTTGTGCGCTTTGTGTTGCTTGTGCACATGCCCCGCCTTGCGTCCCGCCTTTGGGCGAGGCACCGCGCCTTTCGCCCGCAACCTCTATGATGATGAGCCCAAATCCGAATGTTCGTATTTACATCTTGTGTGTGTGTGTTTGATTTACAAGGTACTAAAGCATGCTTATCTGAATTCATTTGAGCAAAAACTGAAGTGTTTGTGTTTTGTATTATATGTCAGGAGGAAGTAGTCTTGGATGTCCAAATAATGCAGGTGCTGCTGGGACTTTATATGATGCTGTACCCCGGAGCCTTATCATTGACAATCACAATATGTCAACAGATACTGAGACACTTCTTTTAGACTTCCCTTATCAGCCTCTTTGGACAAATGTTTATGTTCGAAATCATGCAAGGGCAACTGTACCCTTGCTTTGGAGTCGTGTCCAGGTTCCTAAATTTTACATGTTATTTCCAGTGTATCATGGACATTTTGTTGTTCATCAGAACTTGTTTTTATCTGTGGGTGCGGTTGGGAAAGAGAATGGTGGATTCCATGGGGTGCTTCTTATAGGAAACAAATAGATTGGTGAGAGTACATTCTTTTCTTATGATTGGCTCAAAGCTGAGGGAATTCTTGAAATATGTATGAGATGATGCATTTTAATTTGTCAATACGTATTCCTATGTGCATTTAAGAAGGAAAAACACGGGAGAGTTTTTTTTGGGAGATGTGGGCCGCAGGAATTTTGTTGAACTTGGATGCAGGTTGTTGTGATTATATAGTGGGATATGCCCAAACATGCATTTTTTTAGTATTAATGAGTAGTGAATCAGCTTATTCCCTTACCGTTCATATCTTCTTATTCACTATCCTTGTTATGTTTGTTCTGTATCTTCTTTTGTCCAATCTCTGCCTTGTTCATCTATGTCGTGGATATATAACTGTATTTTTAGCTAATCTTGATGCCATTTTCAGGTCCAAGGGCAGATTAGTCTATTATGTCATGGAGTTTTGAGCTTTGGGCTAGCTCATTATGCTTCATCTGAGTTCGAATTATTGGCAGAGGAGCTCTTAATGAGCGATTCCATTATCAGGGTGAGCTATGGTTGTCTTTTCTCACTTCCATATTGACCTGATATTTCATAACCGTTTGTCACTTGCTTTAAATGATACCTATGAGTAACTATTTTTCATTGCCTCCATTGTCTATCATGAAACTTCACTATCATTCCTGTTTCTCGTGGCATGTATGTTTGTGAGTTTCATGTAAATGAATCATTCTTTAGAAGCATATGTTTATTGGTATGTAGGTTAGGACATAATTGTGAGTTACTGTGTACGCTCCTTGTCTAAACTTTCGAATTTACTATTGAACTAGATATAGTTGACAATTGAATGTTTTTTCTTCTTCTTTATTAGCGTTTCTTTTCCATAAGACACATTGAGTTGGATGAGATGCATATGCTTATTCAGGGATTTTGCAACATAATCTCATTTCTGTGAAGGTTCTTTTTGAAGTTTGTTTTTGATGTTATATCCTCAGGTTTATGGGGCTTTACGGATGACTGTTAAAATTTTCTTAATGTGGAATTCCAAAATGGTCATAGATGGTGGTGACGACACGACTGTTACAACTTCTTGGCTTGAAGCTAGTAATTTAATTGTTCTCAAGGTATGTTTAGCTTCACATGCATTTTTTTATTCTATTTTACTTTTCATGGGTTTTAGAGTGACTTAATTATTTTTGTGAAGGAATCGTCGGTCATACGGTCTAATGCAAATCTAGGAGTTCATGGGCAGGGGCTATTGAATTTGTCAGGACCAGGCGATTCAATTGAAGCTCAACGTCTGGTTCTATCATTATTTTACAGTATTCATGTAAGTCACTGTTGTATAATCTAACTTGTGTCCTGTGTGATTGTTCAAGAGTTCTATTTGGTGGTCTTTGCAGGATTCTTATTCTCTTTTTCTGTGTGTGTAAAAGTAGTTGCACCAAATTAAGGTTTTTTTTGCTTCACTGGGTGGTTATTTTCTTATTACTAGTGAGAATCCTGTGGAACGCCAGAATAATATATTGTTGTCTTTTTCACATGAAAAATATATAAACAAATTTTGCATAAAATGTATGATTCTCTGAACATTAAGTTAGTCGAGGGTCAAAATTGGTCTGCATTTTTTTTGTGAATCATCAAATCCCTGAAATAAAACATTCTGTTTTAGTAAGATATAATTTTTTTTAGCAGTACTCCAGTTCTCGACCTTTTTGGAATAACTTAATGCTCTCATTTGAGTATTACCTTTGTGGATATTTGCTTGTGCAAGACTTTGATGCATGACCCGTTGATATTGCATGGGTCTTAATGAGCCTGATGGCCATATGAGCTCCGGTGCCATTATTTCGTTAAGATCCATTCAGTGGCGGAAATCAGTGATTGTTATCCATTGGTTCTCTTGCATCATTGCATTTTTGACAATTTGTCTCACTAATTATGTAATTCTGATTTGCCTGAAGGTTGGACCTGGATCTGTTTTGCGTGGTCCTCTAGAGAATGCAACTAGTCAGGCTGTGTAAGTTATGAGATGTTTAAACTTTTCTTTTACTCTTTACATTTTAATCCTTCACTTTCACTGTTCCTATTACTCTAGGACACCAAGGCTCTATTGTGAACGTGAAGATTGTCCTATAGAACTACTTCATCCTCCTGAAGATTGCAACGTGAACTCATCATTATCTTTTACTCTTCAGGTGATCACTGTACAGCAAACAGGTAGCATGTCTGCACATTTTGAACTGGCTTCTATTTGTTATATAATTGGCTTGTTTTGTTGTTCAGATATGCAGAGTGGAGGATATCACTGTTGAAGGACTTATAAAAGGATCAGTTGTCCACTTCCATCGTGCAAGAACTGTATCTATCCTGAATTCTGGAACAATGAGTGCATCTGGAATGGGTATACTCTATAAAGCTTTTCTTTAGTGATACTAATCATTATCTCTCTCTGCTGATTTTTTCTGCTCCTTCACAAGAATTAGCCATGCTAGGATGGTGTGATGAAGATATTGAGAACACATATCATTGTCATAAGAATCTTCAAATATTTGTTGGGGAATTGGTGGTTTGATTGGAGTCCAAATTAAGATTTTTATGCTCAAACAGGTTGCATAGGCGGTGTGGGTAGAGGTCGTGTTTTGGAAAATGGCATCGGTAGTGGTGGTGGTCATGGTGGTAAAGGTGGGCTTGGATGTTACAATGGCAGTTGTGTTGAGGGTGGCACTTCATATGGAAATCCAGAGCTTCCTTGTGAACTTGGTAGTGGAAGTGGAGATGAAACTTCATATGATTCGACTGCGGGTGGTGGTACCATAGGTAATGTTAAGCAGCAAAGTACTTTATTGCTTCTGGCTATATTTTTTAATTTTGTTTTATTTTTTTATATATATATATCTTTTAAATTTTTCTGTTTTGTGTAACCAACTACAAAATAAGGTTATAGATACAATAAAATAATTTCTTTCGATATATGGTATGGGCATGTGTTTGACAAGTATCCATTGGGAAATGGGCATGTGCCTTTTGTTGACAACTTAATGTAGTGTCTACTAGATTTAATATGTTCGCTTTGTAATGATGTGTTAAACATCTTGCCTGTGAGTTGATTGTACTTCCGCTCACTCTACAATTTTTTTGAACAGTAATGGGCTCTTTGGAGCATCCTTTGTCAACTTTGTATGTCGAAGGCTCTGTGATGGCCAATGGAGAAAACTTCCCTGACACCCTCAAACAGGGAGAGTTCACTGTTACAAATGTGACCAATGGAGGTCCTGGGGGTGGTTCTGGAGGAACTATACTTGTGTTTTTGCATACGCTAGATCTTAGTGAGTCTGCTATTCTTTCAAGTGGTGGAGGGTATGGAAGCCCAAATGGGGGGGGAGGAGGAGGAGGTGGAAGGATTCATTTCCATTGGTCAGATATTCCCACTGGAGATGTATACCAGCCTATTGCTAGTGTAAAAGGAAGCATCCTTACAGGGTTTGTATTTTATATTGTTTGTTTAAAGCTTGAAATTTTCAAATTTTGATGGTCACCCACGTATGTTTTGTTTGGTTTTAATTGCCTTTTTTTTTTCAGGAAGAAAATTATAAAACTATGTTAAATTGTTTCCTATTTCCTTTGTATATTAATTGAGAATCCTCTGGTTTTTAATGTGCTAAACAAGATACGCCCTGGGATGTATAAATATTTAAATTCTTGTTGGTTCTTTCTTTAATAAGTCGACGTGACTATTCTTGTATGTTTATGATTTTTTTTTGTAACAGAATCATTGTGAAACCATTATATAAGAAGGTAAATTTCAGAATCAGTGGCATTTTCATGTTTTAGTACGTGACTGAGCCTGAATCACAATCTAGTTAGAGTTTGTATTTGGTTCATTTTATTCAGTTTGTTGAATAAGGACTTCGTTTATAGAAAGCTTTGGTGCTGTTTAATGCTTTCTCAACTGCGTACTTTGTAATCTTTGTAACAGTCTCCGTGAGGTTTCAGGAACCCATTAAGAAGCTCAAGTTAGTTTTTGAAAGCGTTATGTTTTATAAATACATGTCTTAAATATACGGGGAATCCCTTGAACTGCATAATTGGACAATATACAAAATTATTATATTAGTGCTTATAAATTATAGATCTGCAAATCGAAATGAGAGACTGAAAATTTGACTGGAAAAAGGAGTACAAAAAAGGGGCGTCCCCGGTGCGTAAGCACTCCCCGGCTATTGCGGGGGTAGGGAGAGGGTGGTCGCACATTGTACGTAGCCTTTTCCTTGCATTTTGCAAAGAGGCTGTTTCCACGACTCGAACCCGTGACCTACAGGTCACTAAAGGAGCAACTTACCGTTGCACCAAAGGCTCGCCCTCAAAAAGGAGTAGAAATGCATCTTTAAATATTAACAATGCTGCTGTTTATGGTTAGGCTTCTAGCATCAGATTTACCTGTAATAATGTGAAGTATTAGCCTAGTTTAAAAATCACAACTGCTTCACTATGTCTTTTGAACTTGTATTTTCTGGATTCTTTTCTACCTTCAAGTAGTAAAGTGATTAACCGTATTGACTCCCCTCAAATCTTATCATAAGTGCAGTTTGATTATTTCAAACTAGCTGTGTGATAATATTGTATCATGTTCTTGTTTTTAAGAAGTATTTGTGATTGTATTTGTTATGGTGAACTTGCTTTGCTATTTGTACCAGCAATGTTGATTGTGTTAGTACTTTAGTCAAATTCATTACTGTTCTTGATATGGCAGAGGAGGGATGGGTAGAGATGAGGGTCACGATGGAGAGAATGGAACGGTGACCGGAAAGGCTTGTCCAAAGGGATTGTATGGAGTATTTTGCAAGGTATTGTTATGATTTCTAAAAATTTTCTTTACTTCTTGGTCTTATGATATGTTCCCTCTGGTTTTTATTATATGGTTTTCTAAGTTTATCAATGTGTCCATTGATATGCGATGTTTTATATTCCCATAGCATGTTTGGCAATTTTTTTTCTCCAAGCGGCCCTCATTTAAAATAGGAGATATTTAGCATTAATGTTTACAATCCTATATTTAAGCTTTAATACTGCCTGTGGTTTAAAAGGATGCAAGCCTTGTGCACACAAATCAAGAAGAGAATTGATATATCTACAAAGTTGCTATCCTTTACTAAATTATTCCTGTTAAATTACACTTTTGGAAGTCGTTCCATCTTAATATTTGGGTCCTACATAGTTGGTAGAATAAAGAATCTGAAGAGACTATATTTTGTTCATGTATTTTCGTGTGAAGCAATTATTATATGAAATAAAATACAAGGGTAGTGAGATTGTTTTAGATCTTCTCTTGCTTTCTTAAAAGGACAAGCATCTTAGCACAAATAAGACTTCCTTTATAATCAGCGGGAATGACTAAAAGAAAGAATTTGACATTGAAATTAAACTAGTAGAGTTTTAGGCGATAAGTATTAAGGGCAAATGCAATTTCAACAATCTGATTAATAATTCCTTGGTCTTGATGAACAGCTAAATGACATGCGTAAAAAACCATAGGGTGTAGACTATATTGAGATCATATGCATCATAATTTTCAACCATTGATTATAGGCATAGCTGAGAAAATAATATGGTACTGTGCTTTTCTTTTCCTTTATTGCATTGCTGAATATATTTTGCAAGTTGCGGTACACTTTCATTCAGCTTATGTATTTCTGTATTTGTGTTGAATGACGGAACAAGTACTAGCTGTATAGGTGTATGAACTCCAATTCAACAATGGTAGTGAAGAATGGTTGCTGTTTGATTACACGTTAGTATTTTTGGTTTATTATGATGAGCCTGGAGGGCCTTAAGGCCTTGCTTATTCAAGAATTCAAGTGTGATACCTTCCTTGTTATATAGAGTAACTGCCTCAAAGTTGATGTGTTTAAAAGCGAACCAAGGTCTTGGTTTGGAGCATTTTTTATGGTTTCAGTTGATAAGATATTCTCTTCATATTGAGTGTGTTGATGGCTAGTTTTCCCTGTTGAGTTCATACTCCTACTATCTGTTTATTGGCATCTTCAGGAATGTCCAGCTGGTACTTATAAGAATGTTACTGGATCTGATAGAGCTCTTTGCCACCCTTGTCCTGCTACTCAACTTCCCCATCGTGCTGTGTATGTTGCTGTCCGAGGTATAGTTTTATTGGTGTCTGTCTTAATTGATACTCCCTCCGTTTCATAATATAGGTCGTTTTAAGGTTTTAAAAAGTTTCAAAATATATGTCAGTTTTGTTTTTATCTATAAATTTATACTCATAACTTACTATTATGCCCTTATTAATTAATACATTGTAAATTACAAAAATAGTTAGCATCCAATAGGATAGTCATATAATTAATTAGAGAGAGAAAATATGTAGAGTTCCAAAAGAATTAATTAAGGGTAAATTTGTATTTTACTTTGTATCATTAATAGAATCTTAATATGTGTGCATAACCTTAAAACGACATATATTATGAAATGGAGGGAGTATTAAAATTCTAGCTTTGTGGTTTGTGTCACCCCCAACATATATTTCTCTTATTCATTGTACAAAGAAGTGAGAGT
The DNA here is from genome assembly GCA_948330485.1 of Euphorbia neoarborescens. Taxonomy (NCBI): domain Eukaryota; kingdom Viridiplantae; phylum Streptophyta; class Magnoliopsida; order Malpighiales; family Euphorbiaceae; genus Euphorbia; species Euphorbia neoarborescens. Next base: position 7,636 of record CAOJCR010967166.1, on the reverse strand, counting down.
GAAATCTTAATATCTGTTATATATTTATGTGAAAAGAACATGCTTAGACACAGTAATATTTAAGGGTTTTATTATGAAGACTATCATGTTTTTAAACAATGCTATAAGGATTATACTCTCGTCAATTTTGGCGCGTTCCTAGTTATATTTGAGTTTCCTTTATTAGACTATTACTGCATTTTTTTCTCATTATATCCATATTAATGTACTTCCATATGCACAAGATATAAGGGATCGGATTCTATTTTTTTTCTTGGAATTATGAATTGACATATAGTATGAAGTTTAAGGGGGAATATATAAGGAAACTTATGTGTAAAAGATTGTTTTTAAACCATATTAATTATATTATTTTAAACAGCATGGCAGATAAATTGAACTATTTTTTTTGGGAACGGTGGGAGTATTAAATAAGATCTTTCTTTTAAGATTAACAAATAGGGCAACAGAGGGCATCAATAAAGCACAAATAATGCACAGGCAGTTCTGGCACAATCATATATGCTTTTCTGTTTTAATATTTTTAGTAATACTAACATTGGTAATGGTTTATCTTTTCGAATAATTGTTTGTTCTCCAAAACAGGTGGGATTGCTGAAACACCATGTCCTTATAAATGTGTCTCAGACAGATTTCACATGCCACATTGTTATACAGCCCTTGAAGAATTGATATACACTTTTGGTGGTCCATGGTTGTTTTGTCTTCTTCTCTTGGGCTTCCTTGTCCTCTTAGCTTTGGTGCTTAGTGTTGCACGGATGAAATTTGTTGGGGTTGATGAATTGCCTGGCCCAGCTCCCACTCAACATGGTTCTCAAATAGATCATTCTTTTCCTTTCTTGGAGTCATTGAATGAGGTGTGACTCAGTATTTCTGGCGTACTAGTTTTTTGAAAATTTGAATTTTGCATTGATGACCAGATTTTGAAGTTTCCACGTGTCCTGTCTTTTCTTTCTTTCTGTATTTTTAAAATGAGTGGTTTGAGTGTGTGTGTGTGTGTTTTTTCATTTGGCTAATGCTTCAGATTTAACATTTCAGGTCTTGGAAACAAATAGAGCTGAGGAGTCTCAGAGTCATGTTCACAGAATGTATTTTATGGGGCCTAATACTTTTAGTGAACCTTGGCATCTTCCCCACACTCCACCTGAACAAATAAAAGAGATTGTGTAAGCTACATATTTCATGTTTGTTGGTTGGCATGGTTCTGTTATTGTGATGCATGATTTATAGTTATGCCTTCTATGGTTATAGATAGCATTCTATGTTGCCAATATTATTAAGTTGCCAATATATTAACTTTTCAGATATGAGGGTGCATACAATACATTTGTGGATGAAATTAATGCTATAAGTGCTTATCAATGGTGGGAAGGTGCAATGTACAGCATTCTTTCTATTCTATCTTATCCCCTTGCATGGTCATGGCAGCAATGGCGACGAAGAATCAAATTGCAGAGGTTGCGTGAGTTTGTTCGATCTGAGTATGATCATGCTTGCTTACGTTCTTGTCGTTCTCGGGCTCTTTATGAAGGACTTAAGGTTGTGACTTTCTCATTATCTTTATTCTTTATATTTACAAAGATCCATCTCTGTTTTAAGTCCAAAAATATGTTGTGTAACTACTGACATAATCAATAAACAGTGAGAATCTGAAAACTTGGATTGTAAAAGGTCATATAGTAGGCACCATGTTCAATTTTTACTGAACTTCAGGGTTGGGAGCAGTGTTGATTTTTTGGCAGCATATCTGATCTATTTCATTCTGCCCTTGCTCTCTATTCCTCTGCCTCTATGGCCTATTTTCCTTGTGTGTGACCAATCATCTTGGCCAAACACAAGTCATAATGTAATCAAAACTACCAAATTGCTTTGGTACTAAAAAGGCGATTAGAGTTATCTTCTATCCGACATGGTTAGGCTATTGGCTTACCATCCAACTTCTTCTGCAGCCTCTGAGGCGCATGATGGGATTTGCTGTGAGATTTACGTGCTTAAAAAAATTTTGTACCTGTAATTTGATGCCTAAAAAATATAAAAAAGGGGTGCTAAAATTATTTCAATTTTTGTTATATTTGTTGACTTCAAAATAATTGGAATTTTGGGAATGCATTTGTTGTCATCGAATGAGAAATATTAGATGATTAGCACATGGCAGGGGCAGCTATATATATGTTTTTCTTTTCTATCGTGTTATGTTTAACACATAATGTTAATGTTGCTTACAAGAGTATTAGGCAATTTTTTGACAGCCGTGTTATTTATATGCATTAACTATTAAAATATACAGAGGTGCTTAATAAAATGCTATATCTATATAAATCTTCTTTCAAATTCTTGTCATGTGTAATTTTAGGTAGCAGCAACTCCCGACTTGATGCTTGCTTATCTAGACTTCTTCCTTGGTGGCGATGAAAAGAGGATGGATCTTCCTCCACGCCTGCATCAAAGATTTCCAATGTCTATAATTTTTGGAGGTGATGGAAGTTACATGGCTCCTTTTTCAATCCAATGTGATAATATACTTACTAGCCTTATGAGCCAGGTTTGTTATCCAATTTCCAGGAAATCAAGTTCAAAGTTTGTTAAGCTTAAACATTGGGGAAAACTTTTGTACTTCACCGACATCTTATATGCGAGGCTTAAGATAATATTTTGCAACTGCCCTTATTTTTGCTTGCAGATGGTAACCCCCACCACTTGGTACCGAATGGTGGCTGGTTTGAATGCGCAGTTGCGACTTGTTCGTCGTGGCCAGTTAAGAAAAACATTTAGATCTGTCATTCAATGGCTTGAAACTCATGCGAATCCTGCATTAAGGGTTCATGGGATTCGTGTTGATCTTGCGTGGTTTCAGGCTACATCCTGTGGTTATTGCCAGTATGGACTCTTGGTTTATGCTGTTGAGGAAGACATTGTTGGAAATATTGACGGTGCTAAACCAATTGAAAAGCATGAGGCTTGGTAAATGTTTCTTTTGCATACTCGAGAAAAATGTTCATTCTCATTGGATTGTCTTTTTCCTTCTGTTCTTTAAACCTAATTTTATATATCTGCTCTGGTGATTTGTATTGAGTGCATGCTCCTATTGTTTCATCATATATTATTTTCTTTTTTAAAAGCTCATTCTGCTTCTTCTTAGTGGTTGCATGTATGTTTCATATTTGGCATTCGCAGTGAAAACAGGCGTGGAGATGTCAACTTTTACTGAAGGAATAGGAAATCACACAGCATATAACTCCGTGTTGATATTTCTATATATGCTAGTGAGATCAAATATAGTGACTTTATCTTGTTTGATAGATTAAAAAATGTGGGCCGGCCGTTGATATTAAATTTGATTTTAGATGGAATTTAGGCATGGTTTTCATCTTAATTCTGGTCGACAGGATGAGAAGTGGTCAGCGAGGGAATTCATCTAGTCATTTTGGAGTTGATGCACTATCAAGTGGAGCCTCCAGAAGCAATGATAATTACTCTAGGCGGAAAAAAGGCCATGGGGGGAGTATAGATACTAACAGTTTACATATGCTCAAAGAAAAGAGAGATGTATTTTGGATTCTCTCTTTCATAATGCATAATACAAAACCTGTTGGCCACCAGGTAGCTATTAAATTATCATAAGCTTACTTGCATTGCATGTAACAATATGTATCCTGGTTGAAGTTGGTTTTCAATTTAATTTAGCACGCCTCTCCCTCGTGTCAATATTTGTTTTTTATTGCAGGATCTTGTTGGTTTGGTCATCTCAATGCTACTTCTAGGAGATTTTAGCTTAGTGTTGCTTACTTTGCTGCAGTTGTATTCAATTTCATTGGTGGATGTTTTTCTGGTCTTGTTTATTTTACCTCTTGGTATTCTTTTACCATTTCCTGCTGGGATCAATGCTTTATTCAGTCATGGACCCAGGCGTTCTGCTGGCCTCGCACGGATATATGCTCTGTGGAATATTATGTCCTTAATCAATGTTGTAAGTTTCTCAATATAACGTTTATTCCCCTAACATACCGGTAATCTCAGCAAATTAATTATTTTGACCATTCTTTCTCCTTCTGGCAGGTGGTTGCATTCATTTGTGGATACGTTCACTATCACAATCAGTCCTCGTCGAGTAAAAAGTTCCCATTTCAACCTTGGAATATTAGCATGTGAGTTATTCTTATGCTTTTGGGAATTCGGTGATGTATTTGTGGGGAAGCTAGCTAACATAAACCATTCCACTGGGTGCAGGGATGAAAGTGAATGGTGGATATTTCCGGCGGGACTAGTCGTGTGTAAAATTTTACAATCTCAACTTGTTAATTGGCATATTGCAAATTTGGAGATTCAAGACCGGTCATTGTACAGTAATGATTTTGATCTCTTCTGGCAGTCATGATAGTAGGTTGAATTTCACATTGATGTTTTTGTTTTTGTTTTTGTTTTTTGTTTTGTGTGCATGTTGAGCAGTAGGAAAAAATGGTCAACACACAAAAGTAGAAATTAGGAAATATAAATAGAGAAAAGAGCATTAATTCACACATTATTTTCTTTTCAACACTGCAGCCTCTGTATTCTTTTTCTCCTATAATGCCAGCCAATGTAAATATTTAAGGGGTCATCACCCTTCCTCATAGCTATTCAATTGCAGTTTTTAACTCTTCAACTACCTTTTCTTTCATCTCTTCTATAGTGATTTAACTTTGATTTTCTAGTTTCGTCTTCAAAAATAATTGGTAAGTTTTAGATGTTAATTTCAGCAGCATATGACATTGTCAGATTTCTCTGATCGTTTTGGTTTAAATTTTCCAATTTGAATTTGATGAACTCAAGAATGGCAAGTACAATGCTCTTTTAATTGGTTTTGTTATGTAGAAGATGGATGAACTCAAAATTGCAAAATGAAGTCTGATTTTTTTTTTTATCACTAGTACGCCCAGATTTATATGTTTTAGTTGTGGTGACTCCTATTATTGGAAGAAGTGATTTTTGCATATGAAAATGGAATTGAAATTCCACTCATATGTTTGTCTACTAGTTTATGTACTACAATAACAAATATTAAACTGATCGAAATAAACAATATCTTTGCTATGGTCGGACAGAATTTGTGGATTCATGTGAATTAAAGAACTAAACAGAGATTTTTTTTTTTTTTTTTGATTTCTTCTTGTCTAAAGAATCAACTTTTTACTATTGATTTCTATCAAGTAATATTAATATTCTGATACCAAATCAACCAAAACTATATTAAGCTCAAATAAATCAAAATGGACCAAAGGTTCAATAATTCACTGCTTACTGAAGCGTGTACGTGTTCTATGAATTAGGTGCCTTTTCACTTACAATACATTAATATGTCCATACAATTCACAGTTTATTTAAATATTTTTATCATTCAAATAAATTGATATAAAATTTACATAATAAATTATATTTTTAAATCTTATATTTTTTTCATTATAGGTTAAAAATAAATATAATTTGATTATAATATTAGATATATATAATTTAAATACATAAATTACAACAAAAATATTAATTAAATTTATATTGAATATAAATTTGGCGTAAATGGCTGAAAGTATTTTATGAGTTGAATATATTTTGAAGTTGGTATGTTGGTTTACATATAATGAATATAGTTCGAAATAAATATTAGTATATATAATATGAAGATAATATTAAGGGCTTCCTACATGAGTAGTGATTTTAAATATAGAAATTACAAAATTAGAAACATAAAAATAAAATTTCAAAATTATTCTTTCATAAAATCCAATAATACAAAAATGACACATTTAGATAAACTATAAAAGAAAGAATAAAGTTATATTATCCTCCTTCCACTCTCTTGATGTCATGTATCATTCTTTTTCCCCTTTTTCTCCTCCTTTCGCCATGTGTCTCTTCCTCATTTATCTATTATTTTCCTTCCTCTTCTTAAATAATTAAATTTTTATTTTTAATTTATCTTTAAATCTATTTATTTTTTTATTATGTACATTTAGAAAGTTTTTTATAATTTTTTTACCTTCGAAATAAGATTCATATTCATATTTATTATTTTTTCTTTTTTTTCATCATATGATAATTACAGTATTAACGCAGTATCAAAATAGTATTTCAGAGTATAATTGAGTATATTGTTTTCATACTGCGTTAATACTGTTTTCATACTGCGTTAATACTGCGATTATTTTATGACGAAAAAAAATAATATATATGAATATGGATCTTGTTTCGAAGATAAAAAAAATTATAAAAAACTTTCTAAACGTACATAGTAAAAAAATAAATAGATTTAAAGATAAATTAAAAATAAAAAATTAATTATTTAAGAAGAGGGAAGAAAATAGTGGACAAATGAGGAATAGACACATGACGAAGGGGGGAGAAAAAGGGGGGAAAGGAGTGACACATGGCCCATCTTCAAACTTCTTCAAAATCACAAACATGCTATTTATGTAATATCATAAACTATAACACTATAATTATAATTAAAAAAAATTAACCTATAAAATATGTAATTATTAAAAACCTTTTTATGATAATATTTTTTAAAATAAACTAATTTATATAATTTTCTCTAATATAAATATGTATTAATTAAGAACTATATTCTTATTGTCAGTAAAAATTATATCTAAACAAATAATCTAACTATATAAAAAAAATATTACACCAAACTAATAATCTAACTATATACTAAAAATAAACTACGCAAAAATCACAAATCTTCAAGTAATAATACATATAATAATCCAACTATATACTATATGTAATTTGGTTATTAAGATAATCTTATAATTTACAAAATCAATCATTTCTATAAGTATAAAAAGAGAAGTTATATAATCTATATAACGATTTATTGTTCAAAGAGGAATACATATAATAATCCAACTATATACTATAAATAATCTTGAGATAACCTTATACATAATTAGAAAATATATTACTGATATTTGCAAATTTCTATTCACAATTTGTTTAAAGTATATAAACTGGTTTATTAAAAAATATAACAATAAATATAAATAAATATAAAAATGTACCTTTGAAACTTCATTCACACCTTCGCGAATCTTTAATTTCGCACCAACACGTCTCTTATTCTGCAATCCGTCAATGATGAATTTTCTCTTCTTAAAATTACTGCTAGATATTTTTACAACCTCAGGTGATCTTGTAGATGCTTTTCCCTTGAAATTTCTTTTACCAATTATCTTTTATTAAAAATATTTAGTCAATTTCGGTGTTGTTTTGGCCGATCTAGACTCGATCTTTATCATTTCTAAACTATAAACAAGAATAAAAAGATATATGAGTAAAATCAAAGAAAATAACGACATTAGCTAAAAAGTTTGATATGTAAAACAAAAAGATAAATAGTGAAAAAAATTACTTAAAATTGTTCGTCATTGAAGTTGTAAACAAATCATAAACCGTAAATAGATTTTAGGAATTGACTAATTATTATAATAAAAATAAATTATAATAAATTATCATACTATTAATTAGATAAAAAGCATTTAAAATTAACTATTAATTAGATAAGTCAATAAGTATTTAAAATCAATTATTAATCAATTAAAAGTAAATAAATTATCATATTTATTCCAAACCTCATAAAATACTAAAAATTGACTAATTATTA
>CAOJCR010966766.1:0-13980 GCA_948330485.1 Euphorbia neoarborescens | reverse complement strand
AAATATTTCTTTATTTAGTTGGGATTGGTTTTAAAACAGTCCAAGTCAATTTGGTTTGCCTATCCGCGACTTTTTAATCGGGTCAGCCCGGACCGCTTTTTTATTCGTCTTGTTCCCCCTTTTCTTTCTTTGTATTATTCTTCTTCTGAACTCTGGTTCTTAGCCTTGGTCGGCTTTGATTTCTCTTCTCCTGTATCTACAACAATAGAGAGAAGAAAAGGTCAACAGAAAGGATTAATGGATATGCATTGCAGAATTTTCTTATCTCCATTATCGTCCAACAATCCTTCGTTTCAATCGAACGTTGATTTTGGTTATGTATTCGGATCGCCCTTTTCATCTCGATTGACTCCTTGGTTACGCCTTTGTCTCCCAGAGTAGCATATTTTCCTCTATTTACATTCAGGATTCTATTTCTTCGTCTCAACTTTTGTTCCGGGGCTACGACGTTTTCAATTTTGTTTTATCAAGAGCAGCTCTTGTGAAGCTTCTAATAGCATCCTCGACTCGACACTAAAGGGAAGCGCTATTTTTTTTGTTTTTTTGGGATTGCTTCTCTTGTTGCACAAACACAAGATGAACACTTTTGCTAAAAGGAGAGGCAAGTCCCAAGGTTGGGCTGCCATAGACCTCAAGCACCGTCAGAAACAAGTTCAACTTGTTACCGACGATCCTTTTCCTCCCTTACAAACCAATAGCACCATCTCTCTCCTTCCCTCTCGAAGCTCACCCATCCGGTCTTTCTCATCTGTTGTCCAATCATCAGCTGATTCCAGTCTAATTGATATTACGGAGGGGGATAGTGGTGATTTTTCGTTGGCCAAACTCCGTCAACTTCACAGCTGGGCCGACCATAGTTTGATAGAGGACGTGATGGCCATGGTGAACGGTGATGCTGTTAAGGCCACAGCTATGCTAAAAGAGATGGTTCCCTCTGATGATGGCTCCAATATAAAATGGGAAATGAATGACAATCACATCTCTGATTGCTATGATTTTGAATGCAAGAACGGGGAAGATGACAAGTCTTTGTTGGAAAAGACCTCCGACCTTGCTGCAGACATAGCTGATATAAGCTCTACTCTTGAGGATGCTCTCAGATTTGCTACTGAAGAGGTGATGGATACGCATACTGCTGACGCACATATGCTCTCCCAGACTGCAGCTGCCACTGAAAGCATGAAACTGATCCTGGGACACTTGAAGTCCTTGCCTGTGGAGCCTGAATGGGAAGAAAATGATGTTTACATGAGCCATCGAAGGAATGCGCTAAAGATGATGAGGTTGGTACATATGTACATGTGTTGAGTTCTTTGATGATCTAGATGATGAATATATTTTGCATTTCATGCATTAGAAAGCAGTTTAATGTGTTATTAGCCTGCTCATACTTGTTAAGGCCGGGTTGTTTCCTTTATTCAGAATGTCTCCATTCTCAGCTGCTTCCAGACTTCCATGATTATGATTCCATCCTTATGCTACATGGTTAAGGGCCAGTTTGGGGCTCCAATGCTAAAAGCCTTAGCTTTGTGGAAAAGCAGTCTTTCACATGATAGTTTAATTAGGATTAGGTTGGAATTGACAGAAAGGAATGAGACAGCAATGCCAGCCTAAGAATCGCTTCTTGATGTCAATCCACAATGATTTCTTTGTTACTATTTGTCCTATGAAGAATTCTGGTTGTGTAAATAATATCCATGCTTTGTATCCTGCAGATTAGCGTCTAGGCATTCCAGGGCAGCTACTAATGCTTTTATTAGAGGAGACCATTTTACTGCCCAACAACAGTCACTGAAAGCTCGTAAAGAATGGTTGGATGCTGAAATACTCAATTCCAAGGCTGCTGAAGAAATTTTAAGTTTGCTAAATAGTGAAGATAATCCATGGAAACTTGACCTACACGGTCTTCATGCGGCGGAGGCTGTTCAAGCATTGCAAGAACATCTGCGAAAAATTGAGACCCTGCTTCTTCCAATAAATAGGCAGTTAGCTCCGAATGGACTCAAATCAAAGGATGGGATTGTTTGTTCATCACATGTCCCATTTGGTAGCATGAATATGGAGAATAGCAATATACGGCGGACAGGATTTAGGCAGAGACTAGCATCATTACAAGTCATTACTGGTATGTTATCTCTGTGCAAAAATAAATTTATATATTTTATTCATGACGTGTTAATCACCTAGTTACTGGGGCCAAGCAGATTTATGCAACTTTTAGCGCAGGCATAAGTACCTGAAGCCAGTGGCTCACTGGCTTCTATTCCTAGACATGATGATACAGTTTTAGGTTGAGGCATTTTACTTTCTGCACATTCTCAAAGTCAAGTGCTAAAAAGTGCACCTAATGTGTGAACTGTAAAACATAAGATCTATGATTTCACGTTGGGTGATATTATATGTCCATTTGCATGGTTGCTAACTTACCCACTTGTTCTCTTATGCCGTCATTGTGATTGGGCTAAGCGGTGCATGTGCATCTGTTGATAAAGCATTCATCAAATCACTTGGTACATAATCCTTCCCAATTTCTGCTAGGGTTGCATACAAATCAATCATAATGGAAGTATTGTTTTGTTAGGTGATAATCACCATTCATAAGTTGCCAATATATATAGGACTGCAACACTCATCTGCTTCTTTTCTTTCATCTAGGTGTTGGCAATCATAGCCATGGTCAAGCTTCACTGCCAGGAGCTGTGAGAAATTTTCTCATCCAAAACAGGTATTTATTCCTTACCCGAAAATACATGAGCTGTATCACATTTCTAGCACTTCTCTAACCAGCAACAGTGTTTGACAGATACAAATTTGATGAGACACGGCCAGGCGTAATTACTGTCTACCCCAAATTCCAACACAGGTAAATTGCAAGTTAAGTAATGCTTGTAAGGACAGAATCACAGTCTTGCAGCTTGAATTTGCTGAAATATTTATTTGGTTTTCTCCAAAATGGCTCAACCTTTGAAATAGTCAGCCGCCAAGTTCTTTTAGCATATTTTGTATTCCTTGTGCATACTCCACATTATTTGTTTGAACTCGGCAGTTGGCTGGTGAGTTCCAATTCTAGTGAACCCGTGAACTCTAGTGGATGTTCCAACTCAATTGTCATCTGTTAGGCGATAGTGGCTATAAACAGCCCTTTTGTTAGAAATTAAGGTGTGATGGGTACCAGAGATCCTTTAATGATCATTTTCTACATGTATCCACATTTTTTTTGCTCAATTTTTTGTGATTTCTCAATAGCCAAAGAAAATACATCTTAGTTGTAAGCAATGATTATCAACATAAAATAAAAATTGAATTGCTCCTCTTTTTATTAGGTACTGTCCCTTAAAATTTTAAAAACTAAATTTATTTCTAATATCCAAAACGAAAAAATATCTTGAACATGGACACAGAAAGATTGTTTTATGAAAAGTGAATTGGATAAATAATTTAAAATTGAATTGAAAAGCACTAGAGGCATGTCCTGGGTGGGCTCCTTACCGTGGCAAGATGTGCCCCCAACTACGTAGGCACATCCTGGCCACCCCGACAGTCATGGCACGCATCTTGAATGCGACTCCGAAGCAAAGCGTGTCCCAAATGTGCCTCTTTGGCTGAGCCTGTCTTGTGTTATTTTGTTGTTTTTCTATAAAAATATTATTACACTTTTTCACACGATATTCGAGGAAAATTATTTTATAGGAAAACGATAGAATAATACAGAAATTTCGCTTCCTGGTTAGCGAACAAGATCTAGTACAATAATCTCTGTGAAATTGGAAGGACAACACCTTTCGAAACTTTTCAAAACCCTTTATACAACATAAACAATTTTTTTACTAAAAATTGAAATTATCACATTTGAATTTTAAATTTGATAAAATTTAAATATACAAAGTAAAATTAAATAATAAAAACTTATTGAATGTAGAAAAAGTTTTTGAAATTGATCTGAAATGCATATAAGATGAATTCAAAATGCACTCGTTGTTGGAATCGCATTCGAGATGCTCGCCACAGCCGACGAGCCGGACAAGATGCTAAACCTTAGTTTTTTAAGGTTTGAATATTTTATTGTTCGAAAAAAATTTCAAGTTATAATTAACTAAGAGTAAGAACATCTTTTGAAAGAGCGGTATCTAGAAAAAAAGAAGCCGTATTTAGTAATACCCAATAAGAATAATCGATCCGGGTTTGACACATTCTTTGAACACGAATACAAACTTATAGAACCAGTTCAAATATACACCTTACACCTCAACCAGTATGAGGGAAACAGTTTGGAGGCATTGATTTCAAACTCCAATTCATTCCAGTGCAAGTCCTCTAGAGCGTCAACATGTACACTGAAACTGAATTGTCTGATAAGAGACTTCATTGACTTGACTTTGATAATTTTTAGATAATAAGACCAGCATATGGAGCTTCTTCTGGTAACATGTGGTTTTCACTACGACACCCAATAATTTCTCAACTTGATCCACTTTTATGGATACGAGGGTACAGCCCCAAAACATGCTCTGGCATGAAATCATGTCGTGTAAGAATGCCAACAATTGGATGCCTCTGGTAATGGGAAAGTTATTAGGCACAGGTGCATTAAAAGAATACCATACTACAAGAATCCACCAAAAATACACACAAGAAACTTCAAGATCAAGCAGAACAAGGAAAAACACATCACAATGATACTAGACACAAAAATCAGTTTATAAACTCCTTGGAAATTTTCTTATGGGGACATGTCAGGTCATTGTGTAGAACCTCTATTAGAAGTAATTCATAGAGAAGTGATTTTTTTTTTTTTAGAAAAAAAAGGAAAAGATGAGCAAACAAGGCAGAAGACTGACAGAAAGGAAGAGAGTTTACCCCTTGACTCTTTGGCACCACACACATATGCCTGAGACCAAGTTGCCGAAAGAGAATGGAAGCCTTGGCAAGGGACATTGTTTCAACAACTGTGTATGGGGATGCATTTGTAATTGGATGCAGGTCTACATACATTTCCATTTCCTCGTCATCAAGTTCCAGATCCTCAAGTTTGATACCCTTCCCTGATCCTGCCTTAGCAAAATCAAATGCAGCAAATCTACTCAATATCTCTTCGCCTGCAAGTACTCTTTCTTTTGAAAAAGCCTTAGCCTTAAGCAACACAAGCACATGAGACCTCAGAACAAGGCCGCACAACTCAGGTGCATCCGCAAAAGGAGGTTCATCAATCACAGGGAATCCATTATGTCCAGTACTCATCAAAGCATGCACTAAATGTTCCACTTTTTCAACACCTAAAAAGGTTACCAATGGACCAGAAACAACATCCCGTGCAGTCAAATGCCTCATGTATGGTTCTGCATGAGCTTCCATATAAGGCAGCCCTTTTAATTTCACTATCTGGTCATATACACCCTTGTTGAAGCTATCAGCCACAGTTTTTGATATGAGGAGAACCAACATTACAAGGGGCAACAATAACAAATCATTAGTGAGTTCAAGCAATATAACACACAGTGAAACTGTCATCCTCATGGTGCCACCAAGGAAGGAGGCTGCCCCAAGTAAGGCGAAGAGACCAGTGTCAAGTTTTGATATAGATTCAAACAACCTTCCAACAAGACGGCCATAGCATGCTCCTGCTAGTATAACAGGGATGAAGAGCCCAGAGGGTATAGCAATCCCATACGTGATGATGCCAAGAAAATATATTGCAGCAAAGAAGATGAACAGAGTTGAAATGAAAAATTGTTTCTCCTTACTGGAGCTAAACAGGTTCCGAATGACATCATCATTAGTATTAAGAAATAGGGATGCAAGGTCATTGTAATAACCTGATGAGCATTGGAAGCTTTTGTAGTTTCCAGATGTAGCAGAGCTGGGGCAACTGACCGTTACATCAATAGGGCAGGGAATGCACTTCGCAAACCAAGGAAATCCATAAGAACAACATGATGTCAGGAGGGCGATTGCAAAAACAAGCAAGATTTTGAACTTTGCACCTTTTCTGCAGCAGAAAAATCACAAAATTTAGTATTTAGATTTAAGGCACCAATATCGATATTTTCATTAAAGGTATCTTTGCAGCGCATAATTCAGACTATGCAATGTAAGCAGATAGCATTTCCAAGTACAGTTTGGTAAAAATGCTAATTTATTTCCTTACCGCAATAATTTCAATCAACGGAAGCATCAAATTATGATGTCCAAAAACTTTACTTTACAATGTGGATAGTTGCTCGGCTCAATTTAACAAGTGAAAGATGAAGTGCAAACTATGATATCCATACAGTTAATTTCAATATACAGTCATCGGCTTCATCACAAGCTTTAGCTTTTAGCAGTTTCATTTGATGCAGTTCCAAGAAGTGGGGAAGGAGAAAAAGAGAGGTATTAAAAAATAAAAAGTATACTGAGATAGTCATATAGAAAACATACTCATTGATGATGCTGTATGTTCGGAGGACCTTGTCCACAAGATAGTTATATAAACTTCCAAATATGCCCCCGATAACTCCAAGGAGTATAACTGCCAACAAATCTGGCCCACTGTATGATACCCTGGATGAACTGACATCATACATTATTAGACCACCTTCCCCAAACAATCCACACTTTCCAGTAGAGCAATATTCTATAAAAGCTCTCAAAACTATAGCAACTACTGCTGTTGTGAAGAAAGTCCTCCAAAGAAGTGCACTCCGCCACCTGCAACAAGCCCAAACAACTTTTTAAATACTGAAAGCAGAAAAACTTAGCTTTATGACACATTAAAAAAAAGAACTGCAGTTCTGGTCATGCTTTCAAAGACATACTAATCTAAGTCAATGCTCGTGTGTGATTGAACACAAAAGAGACTCAGGTGTGAAACTTACTATATTTAAACTCCTCAAAAACTGAAAAGCAACTAAAACAGACCAAAAAAAAAAAAAGGAAATGGGGAGGAAACAATGAAAAGGTGAACACAAGGAAGAACTTCTGCTCTCACAGTGACGGACCCTTTTTCTAAGCTAATAAGCTGAATACTAATTTCAGATTAACCAAAAGCAACATGTTCTCTCCAGTCTCCTCCTTTCCTATATAACAACCAGCATAAAACTTACACCAATACATAGCATAAGGAACTCCAGCCAAGAGAGATCCCATGTGTCCCCTGATTTCTGTATCTTTCATATCCCTCACTTTTGGGTCATCATATGAACAGTTAAATAACTTTCATACTGCTCTCCATCAGTTTATCTACCATTCATTTCGACCAGAAATGTGACGTAATCCCTAAACCACGCATGAAGATCTTCCTTCTGTATCCTTGGGCCAAAACACTACCTCTTGCAATTAATTTTCTCGAATCAAAGTGCTACTGAAATTCCATTGTCCCATTTCGGCTTCAATGATACTTCTCCTATCTTTACTGCTATGGATGGGTTAAAGCATAACCCACTCTCTTTCCTCTCATGTTTAAACTAAAAGAGCAGCAGCAATCGGTTTGGAGTGCTAGGTAACTAATTAAAGCATGTGAAAATTTCCCTTGTTGCTGTCCACCTAGCTAACAATCAATTAAGACTTTTCTGATACGCAGATCAAATTTGTATGCTGTGGAAGTTTATAAAGTTTCAAGGAAACATATTCTGCTCAGATTCTAACTCTATCAGGAGTCTTAAGTGGAGTCCAATAAGGATCAGGACCTGTAAAAACAAATCAAATCTGTAATCCTATTTGAGGAGCCCAAAGTTTCAAGTCTGTTCACATAATTTCAGGCATAAAGAGATGAAACTAAATGAATATACTCATTTGATAAGGGAGGTAAACTCATGGCTAATTATGGTTACAATCATCATGCTTCATACAAACACAAGACCATAATCAAGAAAAAGGACAGACCAGGGTCAAATTCCTGTTGACAACTTTTGTTATATTAAAGAACATGATATTTTAGAAAATTTAACAACAGCATATAAAGCTAGAATTGTAGAGTTCACTCGTCGCGGCCCTAGGACACTAGGGAAACAAAGTAGGTAACTAAGAAACAGAAGCTTCTTTCAGCACACATAGCAGATTATTCTGAAAATCACTCTCTAAGAAATATATATCATAAGCCATGATTCCCAAGTACCACAACTGACACGAAAAACAATTGTCTTCGAATATTATGCTCATATCACTTCATCCCAACTTCCAATCATTTTCTTTAAAATAGAAAGTTTCTAGCTTCCAGAATCCCAAAAAAATATAATGATGCACTAATCAAATCTATATGCATAATGACAAGTCCATTTGTATTTTTATTTTGCAACTGTACATTGTTATTAGTCATCCTACGTAAACTGACATCATTCCATCGAACACTGCACAGACAACTAAAACGAACAGTTTAAAAACTCAATGTCCTCTCAGGCTGTAGAAAACACCTAAATAATGTACATTCATATAAAAGAGAGGAAGGGTCACCATGAAGCTGCTTCTTCAAGAGCAAAGAGAACACCACCAACTGGGGCACGAAAAGCAGCAGCTACACCAGCAGCTGCTCCACTAGTGATCAAATCTCGTCTATCACGATCATTTTTGAAATATCTTAGCCATTTCCATGTCAAATGGTACTTGCGGGAACCTCCCTGCCCCAGTAACGAGGCTATACAAGCACCTGTATGAACCATAGGCCCTTCTTTACCCACAACAAAACCAGCAGAAACACCCAAAATGGAACCAAAAATCTGCAAAATTTTGGAATTAGAAAGATTTGATCATTTAGCAAACAAAGAACTACCCCTAACTCTACTTAGTCAGTGAAAAGAGCAAAGACATGTTGAAAGGAGACCGTGATAAACTATGAGGCAGTGAGAGATTTTATGCTTAATTGAGCTATTAAATCTGCTTTTATATTATAGACGTCCAAATGATCTGATAGAACCAACCAAAAATAAAGAATTATACCACAGAATAGTGGCTTATCAAATCCACCACATAAGTTCAGGTAAGCCATTTACTTTCAGTAGATTAAATAATCATGATTTGGCAACAAATAGTTGAGTTATTATTAAAATTTGTACTGTTTCTAAATCAAAATTGTCTAGTTTCTCCACATGTCAAATAATGTTGTACAGTTTGGTGGAAAAACTGTGCATCCACCAAGCTTCAAAATAGAACAATAAAAAAATGGAGCTATGAGGTAAATTTTGGAACAGCAGTAAAGTAAATAAAAACATGTGACTGATTGATCTTCCTCTATCTCTTAACCCTATATTCTTTTTGCATAAACATTAATCAGTAATATAAAAAGCATATCATATTCGCTAAAGGCCATATGAAATGAAGAGCATTTTGAGTTAATTCTGCTCTTTCCAAAAAGATTGATTTTTGGTTTGTTTCAAAAGAAAGTATGATTTCATTAGACAAACATACAATTAAAAGCTAGCACACATTCACATGAACATGATTTTAAGGACATAATAACACTTTGTGCCATTCCTGCATCTTCTCATATTGTGTGTCTGTGTGTGTAATGAGAGCAAACAAGTATTCACCTTTACAAAGAGGGTGCTTGGAGCTAGTATCGAATACGCATCAATGCCATTGAGGTATGCTTTCACCTCTGGGATACCAGACCCAGCAGCTGCTGGAGCAATGAAAGCACAGAGAGCTGCAGCAGCAACAGCAAGTGTTATGTTGCAACCGGCATATGCAACAAAGGCCTTGTAGTATCTGCGCTGGAATCATTATCATGTACTTTATCATATGGAACTGGAAAGCAAATATATATAAAATGCCATATTATTGGCTAAACTATGAATATTTAGCATACATGCTTAACAAATAGAAATGACTTGGGGATGCATCATATATTATTACAAAAGGAACCATTAATCTAATAGAAGGCTCAAGGTTCTTTTTGGTGAATATGACCATGAACTATGAATACCATATTTTGCATACATGCTTAACCCTAAACCCGAAATTACAAAGGAAAAATTAATCTAATAAAAACTATTAATGTTCAACGTTCTTTCTGATGAACATGAAGTATATACTTTCCACATAAAGAAAGGAAGAAAAAAAAGAGAAATCATATAGGTATTATCATCGACTTCACATGTGGATTTCTAAATTAGCCGTCCAAAGAGGATGGCACAAAAAGATTTCCTCTCATAGTGTCATCTTTGCACATGTCAACCAACTGATTTATTATTTAACATATAGAACTCACAAGAAGGCACCATGAGTGATATGCTATCATTCAATCCCTTTGAAGCACGGATACGGACACGGACACAACCTTTTTAAAAAATATGGGACACAAATGCGACAGGTACACATCAATAAAAAAATTAAAAGATATATATCATAAATAAATATCATTCATTACAATAAAAATTATCTAAGTCATTAAAATTATAGAGTGACAAGTTTAAAATTTAAAAAAAAAAAAAAAACTAATCTAAAACATTTTCTGTTGAATCAAATTCCTTCCCTTCTTCATCAACAAACACCATTGAATTAAATTCCGGTTCATCAAAGAATAAATTAACAATCTCAAGAATTCTTGCGCAATCTATTTGTTCAAATTCAATATCTCATCTTTGTCCCTACTTTCTCATGTTGTTATGCCTTTCGCGAAAAAAGGCGCAAATTAGTGTGAACAAGCACTAGATCCTATGCACATTTAGGAGTAATTCGTGTTCCCAAAGTGTCCTCGATGTGTACCCAACTTGTTCCTGACGTGTCCCCTTCAAAATTTAAAAAAAAAAAAAGACGAGGACACGTGTTTGCCATGTCGGACACGTGTCCCGTGTCCCCGGAGTGTCCGACACACGTACATTGACCTCCGAGAAGTGTCCGTGCTTCATAGGTCAATCCATTCGTAACGAAATGCATACATGCCAACAAAGTACAAATTGAATAACCAAAAACGAAAATATTAGGGGCATGTTCACTATTACCTCTCAAAGAATAAATTCACAAGATTTATTTAACCAAGCTATGGCAGTAAATTTGTAATCTCTTTAAAGTACTTGACATATTTTCAGTCTACATGAAACTTAGTTTGTATATGTACAACTTGTTAACTTATTTTATTTTGAACTAAATTGTTTTCATAAATCTCCTAATTAAGGTGATCTACTGTTATGAATGGACTATAAAATCTTTTTTAGTTAATAAATATTTTCTAATCATAATTACTAAATAAATACGATACTAATAGAACACTAACAGTTATTAACTAAATAGGACTCTATAGTCCGTTAATAACATCTAGATTGTTCAATGCCAGCCAATGCATAATCATGTGAGGCTGTAAGTAAATACCATGGAATGCAAGGTAGTGTTTGCTTAGAAGGATAGAATGGATGGAGGATGGAAAACACAAAATCCAATGCATGCATCTACATTACAAATTAGTCTAAGTACATGCCTAAAAAATGTGATGGATTTCCATATTTCCCCCTTCCTTCCTTCTTAACATGCCTGTCTTTTGATCAGGACATGGCTTGGATGTTGATTATTAAATACCAACTTCAGTTTCTAAATCTCCCAAAGAATTGTGTTTTCAAAAGGATTCATCAGAAAAGAGATAATATAACTAGTTGATTAATTTCTGGTTGCTGTTACTGTTGTATAGAGATAAAGAAAATATAAGAAACAGTTCCAGGCTTCTAGTTTATCTTATCCTAAAAAGCAATTGAAATGTTTTTTAACTGCATAACCATAATTGAGTTTTGCACCAAGCATGCCAATTCAAACTTGCTACCCAGCTTAGCTATAACTGAAAAATTCTGGGTCTATAACATTCACCATTTCTGTACAATAAGCTGGAGTAGGAACACATTTAAATTTCCAATGGTACCGTTAGTATAAAGAATATATTTTTTAGCAGTTTGTTTGTATAATCTGTTCCTGAACTATATATAATGAGATTCGGAATCAAAATGTTGAAGAATATAGTACGAAAGAAATGCAGTTAATGAAAAAAAAAAAAAGTTAACAACTAACAAGGTCTTAAAAGAGGGATCTTACTGCTTCTTTTCCATCAGATTGGTGGTGAGCAGTAACTTAAACCCAGAAATGTTCTCAACAGCAATATTATTAAAAACACCAACAAGTCCAGTAAAAAGGCCAATTATAAGTGCAAATCCCCACTTAAGAAAGACGTACTGCAATATCTGAATTTTCTTCTTGGATCTCCAATCCTGTTTAAATAAATCATTTTCGATGATCCTGAAGAGGCGAACAAGTGAGAATGCACCAATTTCACAATTAAAAAGAGTGATTTCATTAGTTTGGTAATATTTAATGAAATTAACATAACACTTACTCATAGTCCAGACTCTCAATGGGGCAAGTATTTGCACCAACAATGGCAATTTGTGAAGTGGTATTTGTCCTCTTGACCAACAAAGGTTGGTGGTAACTGTTACTGCCATAAATCTCTGAAATCACCACCTTCCCATCATTTTCAATATCTTGTTCGCCTTCACTCTCTGTGTTATCTTCCCCATTCCCATGATTCATGTCATCCACTCTATCCATATCTATTCAACTTATTTCAGTATAAGAATTTAAGGTAAATTTTTGTTTCTATACCAGAGCAATGAAACAAATAGAGATGAATCATTACATAAGCATAAATGGAATGAGAATCAAAAGACTAATAATAAGATGAAGCTCCTAATAAGCTGTGCAAATGAATGAAAAAAAAAAAAAGAAAAAAAGATTATTATGCACAAGAAATTAAGCACTGCTATCCACAAGTCATTTTGAAACAATCTATCTCCTTATGGTCCAGGTAATATCCTTCATCACTTGAACTTTCAGTAAGATACTCCTTCAAGAATCGGACACGTCTCTTACCACTTATTCCAGTATAGCGAGTGCTTTTGTCATTCACCTCTGTTTAATGAAACTCTAACAAGAGTTATGATAAAAATGGAACCCCGTCAATTAAGAAAATTAACGTTGTTCCCTTCAAAACCATCCCCCCAAGTTACTTTTCTTCAACTGCTTTATTTAACTCGGATTTGGAATCAGAAGTTCCTTCATCCATTTACCAACTAACTCCAACATTCAAATCAAATTCTTTCTCCATCTGCTTCTCCTTCATCGCCATAGCCATCCATACGACTTCTTACTATCAAAACAAAAATTCTCATTCCAAATCAACTTGTCGATTGTACTATCATCCAAATTCAATTCTTAGAAGCCATTGCATCCTACATTTTCAACAATCACCACTTTTATCACATTTACCACCATTTTCTTTCAAAAAGCTATCTCTATTCAACCCCTAGTGCGAATAGATTATGTTTGGAAAAAATTTTCACATTCTTCATCATTCTCCACACAAATAATCACTTCGTACTCTCCAAATTCATGCTTGTCTATATCATTCTTTTACTTGCAACCGAGCGAAAAAAAAATATTATAATGATCAAGGTCATCTCTGTCACTCTGTGATGCGGTTAGAATATATAATGGTCATCTTTGGCTTACGAAAAGTCATTTTGACATGTATATTGATGACAATCAGTGGCATTTTTACTCGGATCAGATCCTTGATACCGGATGCAGTATTAATCGAAGCGTGAAGAACCGAATCATGATGATAGCAAGAACCGAATCAGCTTATCCTTCTATACCGGATAAGGATATATCAATAGCAAAGCACACTAATCAAATGATTCTCTCTCAACATGTAAGCAATATTATTTATTTGTTTAATATCTGATTATGCAGGAATTCTCCTATTATAAATCAGGAAGGCGGAGGAACCAAAACATACAAATTGAATCAAGTAAAAAAGATTACCGAGCCGAGTCAAAAGATTGACTGATAAAAGCTCAAAAGCTCAACCTTAAAAGGTCTACATACTTAAGAGAGCGACTTCTGATAACAATCAGTAAAATACTCCTCCCGGATCAGTTATAGCTCGAGTATGAGCCAAGATCGGATCTCGGATCATCAAGGCCGGATCACCGTGAGCCGGGTTAGCTTATGCGCTAAACCCGAATA
>CAOJCR010966365.1:0-12895 GCA_948330485.1 Euphorbia neoarborescens | reverse complement strand
TGATGATATTATATTGCTACTTGTTTTGATTTTGCAGATGCGAAAGTGGATAAGGAAGACACTAAAAACAATGGTTTGTGGTTCTTGAAGAAGCTCTATACCTTCTTTTGTTTGTTCTCAATTTTGTCTTTTGTTTGTTATTAATCGATTGCCTTCTTTGTTCTTGCAAGTTTCATTTATTTATTAACCCGCAGGCAACACTTGTTTTTTCTAGTTTTGGCTGTCATTAGTTTGTTATATTTATTTCCTATCAGAACTGCACTAATGAAGATGTGTTTCTTTCCCATCTTATTCATCAATTAGACAAAATTATTTCTGTTTTAGTGCAACTGTAACATATCAAAATGAAGTTTTTCTTAGCATAATTTATTTCAACCTCATGTAAATTGCATTAGTGTGCATTGGGGACTTCGACTGCTTGATGTGTTCTTTTTAACCGTGTTCTAAATTTTCGGATTGCCCAACATATGATGCATACACGAGTGATAAAACTATAGATAAATAGCAGATCTTTCTCACTAAACATTTCTATTTCAGTCTTTGATTTTAACATCTTTTTGTGGAAATCCTTAATTTTTGATTTCCAGTGGTTCATAATTTAATATATTCATCTTTGATGTTATAGTATTGTTAGAATGAAGAATTTTGAAGGTTTTTTTTAATTTATTAGCATTGATTCTTTCTGCAGTGGCAAAAGGGAAGAAGCGCAAGAATGATTCAGGAATTGAGGTCAGTTTTGTGTTTCTAATTTTTTTTTTTTTTTTTACCGAATGGCTTAGGAATCAAGGTATAAGTTTGCACTTTTTTTCTTTTTTACTTTTAAGTATGCCTCTTTGTTGTATGTTTTGATGTATTTGTTGGATGCTATGGCTTTTGCATGCAAGAGGTTTTCCTACGTGTACATCCCTTTTCAGTCCTTATATTCATAGATGACATGTTTTTGTAATAGCCTAATGGGGTTCACCACAAAAGAAAATGATATAAGATTTGCTTTTATACTTTCAAGTTATACTTCTCATTGATTTTGAACATTTCGTCTTCTGCATCAGGGGATATTGTTACATCCCTTCTCAGTCCTCGTATTAATGGATGACATGTTTTTGTAATAGCCTAATGGGGTTCACCACAAAAGAAAATGATATAAGATTTGCTTTTATACTTTCAAGTCATACTTCTCGTTGATTTTGAACATTTCATCTTTTGCATCAGTGGATATTGTTATTTGCCACTTCTTTTCTTTACTCTACTTTTTGAATATTTTGTCTTGTTTATTGGTACATGTTATTTACTTTCGTGGGTCAAGTTGCATAAACACATGCCCTATCCATAACTTCTTCATTTTGGGGAGCTTCAAATGTTTCCTTTATAATTTCTAAAGTTTTTGAATGATATTATGGTTCTGAACCTTTAGAAGGATAATTTATCTGCGGATAAGCTTGTGAAGATTCAAACACCATCAACACTCAAAAGGCAACTTTTGGATGATTGGGAATTTGTCACTCAGCAAGAGAAGGTATGTAATATATCATATTAGGAACTGGTGAAGTCCCTTCTTTTCGGTTAAGTTTAAGTGCTCTTAGGGTTATAGTTTATATATTGTTGTTTTATCAATTTAGTAAATGACACTAGCGTAGGAGTTGCTGAGCTCTTTTGTATTAATCCTTTTTTGTTTTTCCTAATTGCTATAAAATTCAAACTAATATTGACAACATCAACCAAAAACCTAGCTTAGTCCCAACTTGTTCAGGTTAGCTATATGCATTCATCTCTTCCATCATATTTATTGAGATTCTATGAAATTCTCGCAATTCTACTTCATCCAAGTTGATATCGTTTCTGTATCCTTCTTAGCTATGCTTTGAATGTGGACATACAAGTCATCATGTTTCTATAAGAGACTTCATCCCCATTTTGCATGTTTGTTCACAGCCCTGAATTTGTATTCAAACCAGTATTATTAAGATGTACTCAGGCGCTCGCCTAGGCGATTAGGCGAGGCGGTGCTGGAGCACCTCACCGGTGTTTGGGTGTCGCGCCTTCAAAGAGGCGCCGCCTAGGCGATGGCTTGAGGTAGAGATGGAGGCATCAAAGGCGTTGGCTTAGCATTAAATGAGAAATAGAGAGTTTTTTTTAATACAGAGGGTTTTTTAGAAAATTGGAAACCAATAAAGAGGAAAAAATTAAGAGAAATATTAGAAGTTTACGTTATATAATAAATAAAGAGGAGAGAGACTTGTATTCACAAAGAAAGACGTTATTCAAGAATAGTACAACTTCAAGGCTTAAAGGGTGTGCATCTTCAACATCAATTCAACATCTCTGTTTAAAATGAAACAAAGGCTGAAGATGAATTAGTTTTTGAAGGTGAGGTTGAAGAACCACAGACATTCACTAGATCAAATGCTAAAAGTTTAAGCTATAGATTTAGAACATGCCTTAGGGAAGAAATAGAATTAGATGGAATGTCGGACGATGAAGAGGAGATTGAGGGTTACAATCTAGTGATGGAGAAGTAGTTAGCTTAGATGATGAAGAACATTACTTTAATTTAAACGATAATTAGTTGTAGATTGTGAATATTTTGCTCAGTAATTTTAGTTTTAAAACTGTTATATTATTTGATTATTTTGTGTTCCCGACTTTATAGTTGTTTACATTAGTTTTGTTATTTGGTTTCAAAATTGAGTTATGTTAATTTTAAAGTATCAATGGTGTGATTAATTTAGATTATAAATTTTTATACTATTTTGCATATTTATTTTTTATTTATTTTTTCAAATGGCACCTCGCTTAACTCAGGCGAGCACCTAGAGTGGCGCCTCGCGCCTCGGGCAATTTGGGATGTTAGAGCCTCAAGGGCACCTACCGCTTTTAATAACACTGATTCAAATTAAATCATACCCGATATATCGAATGGGATGAACAATACACAATAGTGAAATATGGAGTCATATAATTGATGTGCCTTGTAGAATAATCATACTTAATTCAATTCTAACAGTCATCTAAATCAGAGTACTGGGTTAATTTTCAAAATTTATATATTAATCCCTCCACCAAAAGAAACATAGACCACTTTTGTCTTTGTGTAGTTATTTGAACAAGTTTTAGCACATACTAATAATTTTTTTTCCATATTGAGTATAAAAATGCATATTGACATGTTGAGAAACTAAAATGTAAACTAAAATCTAAAGAAGGTAAATGGACTATAATTTGGGACTAAAGTAGAAATTTGGACTATTTTTGTTGGACAGGAGTAAGTTTGGTGTAACTTTATTTAGTATGTGTTGTCCTACCTGAGCTTGGAACTAACATTACTTGTAGTAGCTGGTCTTAGTACTAAATGGAGGGGAAGCATAGTTTTATCAGTAGTAGTGAGTTTGTGAACATGAGAGATCAAGAGAGAGCATTAGCTCGCATCCTGCACAATCTCATACAATGCATAGTGGCTGTCCAAATCTTGAATGAAAAGGAGCCAAAACTGTAGTCTCTTTCTTTTCAGTTGTGGAGACCTTTTGTTGCGTACAACTTTTTTCAAAGATATGATAAATTTTTCTTGCGTTTTTATTTCATGGTCTTACAAGCTTGCTAGAAAAGACAAGTTTGCCCTTATATTCTCTGCCCTCATATAGATTATAATTAGTCTCTATTGCCTCCAACATGATGATTTTTACGCTCTTCCTATGTTACGTGGATAAATGCTTGGGACTTGTTCCACATCGGTTGTATGGGCAACCGATGAATTGTTTATATGGCAAGTGAGCTCTCCTACCCATTAGACTAGTCTTTTGGGTGAGCTCTCCCATTTGTCACATAACAATCGGTATCAAAGCCAATCTCGGAGTGGTGGCCTGAAGGAAGCCAGCCGTGACCAATGTGGTCGTGACCAACGAGGACGTTGGTCCTTATGGGGGGACGAATGTTATGTGGATAAATGCTTGGGACTTGTCCCACATCGGTTGTATGGGCAACCGATGAATTGTTTATATGGAAAGTGGGCTCTCCCACCCATTAGACTAGTCTTTTGGGTGAGCTCTTCCATTGTCACATAACAATTATATGGATAAATGCTTGAGACTTGTCCCACATCGGTTGTATGGGCAACCGATGAATTGCTTATATGGCAAATGAGCTAATGGGCTCTCCCACCCATTAGATTAGTCTTTTGGGTGAACTCTTCCATTTGTCACATAACAATTGGTATCAAAGCCAACCTCGGAGTGGTGGCTCAAGGAGTGGTGGCCTGGAGGAAGCCAGCCGTGACCAACGTGGCCGTGACCAATGAGAACGTTCGTCCTTGTGGGGGGACGAATATTATGTGGATAAATGCTTGGGACTTGTCCCACATCGGTTGTATGGGCAACCGATGAATTGTTTATATGGCAAGTGGGCTCTCCCACCCATTAGACTAGTCTTTTGGGTGAGCTCTCTCATTTGTCACATAACAATTGGTATCAAAGCCAGTAGTAATGGGCGATGTACGTGCATTGCAGCAACAATTTGACACTTTTATGGCAATGTATCAGAATGATCGGGCTCGCCAAGATGCGCGGATGGAGGCATTGGCGAGAGAGGTGGCTTCTTCTTGAACCGAAGGACGTCAAGGAGGAGAAGACAGTGTGAACCGCGAAAACTGGGATCGCGACCACAATAGGAATGCGGGGTCCTCGCGCAAAACGAAGATCGAATTCCCTTAATTTAATGGCGGTTGTGATCCACTTCCTTGGTTGAGTCGGTGTGACTATTATTTTCGCCATCAACACACTCCGGAAGAGGAAAAGGTTGGTATAGTGGCAGAACATCTGAATGGTGACGCTCAGTTCTGGTTTCTGAAGTTAGACAGAGACAAACCACATCTGCAATGGGAAGAATTCAAAACCTTATGTCATTTGCGTTTTTGCCCAATTTTGCATGGTCACAACTTGGGAGAATTGTCAAAGTTACGACAAACAGGTTCTGTAGAGGCTTATCAACGCAAGTTTGAGCAATTGTCTGCCAGAATTACAAGTTTATCCCCTGAACAAGAGATTGAAATCTTCATCAGCGGGTTACAGGAATACATTGCAGTCGAAGTGGAATTACATGAGCCTACCACCCTTATTGCAGCAATGAACTATGCCAGATTGTATGAACAACGGACATATTGGCAGCAGAAATCGATTCTTCAACCCATCAAGGACGAACTGAATCGATCCTAGGCAAACAAGATCCACCTCCAAAACAGTATTTTAAGAAGTTGACTAAGGCCGAGATGGAAGAAAGGAGAGCTCACCCAAAAGACTAGTCTAATGGGTGGGAGAGTCCACTTGCCATATAAACAATTCGTCGGTTGCCAATACAACCGATGTGGGACAAGTCCCAAGCATTTATCCACATAACATCCTAATTTTGTACAACTTAGCATCTTTTTTCTTTTCTTGCTGTAATTTTTCGGGTATGACCTTGATCTGGAGAGAGAAAGATTGGAAGGAGATAGAATGGAATACAGAGAAGATGAGGAGAATTTGATTATTCCATTCATGATTAGATTTGTAATAGAACAACCATTATATAGGCTAAATTCTCATGACAATACAGACAATTATATTAATTTGTCAGGTAGCGAAGCAATCTTTCAGCTAGAGACAAATACAACAGATAAGGTAGAATGGATGAGAGGGCATATTCCCTCTTATCCTCATAACTGAGATAACTAAATTAACTAACTTTAGTTTACTATACCGCTATTTATTCTTGGCTATCGATAGCTATAAGTTGGAATGTAAATCGCTTGTTGAACCTGATTTCATTATTCCCTGTTGCTTACTTTGCTGTCTCTGTTGCTTGCCCTCCTTTCTTTTGTCTGTGACATTGCCTCCCCTTTGAGAACATTCTTGTTCTCAAGAATGGTAGAAATCAGGAAATTGTTATATTATGGTGTCCTCTTCCCATGTGACATCTACTGGTGATAATGCTTCCCATAGAATAAGGAGCAGTTTAATGTGCCCCGGCTCCGATAAGTACATGTCTTGAGTTGAGGACCCTTTTTGGTTTGAAAAACTAATCTTCATCTTGAATTCAGAAAAAGCTTTTAGGATGGGGTTCTTTGAGACGAAATTCTTTTTGAGCATGGATACATGAAATATAGGATGTATCTTGCAGCTAGTGGGTAGTTGTAATTGATAGGCTACTTACCCTATTCTCTTCAGGATCTTAAAAGGTCCATAGTACCTTGCAGATTGCTTAATGCTGAATTTTGTGCCACTAGTAGTTTGTCAGTAGGGTTGAAGTTTGAGGAAAACCCAATCTCCCTCTTAAAAGGTCCATAGTACCTTGCAGATTGCTTAATGCTGAATTTTGTGCCACTAGTAGTTTGTTTGTAGGGTTGAAGTTTGAGGTAAACCTAATCTCCCTCTTGAAATTCTCTTTCAGTTCTCTTCCTTTCTACCAATTGCTTCATTCTATTTTGATCTAAAGCTAACCTTTTCTTAAGGGTTGTAAAGATGGATTCTCTCTCCTTGAGCAGTTCTTCTATTGCGGTTACATGTGTGTTAGAGCATGGCATTGCAGGCAGTTGTGGCTTAACCCCATATACTGCTTGGTAGGGGGGCATTCCTATTGAGGTATGTTAAGTGATGTTGTACCAGTACTCTGCCAAGCTCAACCAATCCGTCCATTACTTAGGTGCCAATTAGCACATACTCCTTAGTAGTTCTTTAAGCAATGATTAAGCCTTTCTTATTACCTATCTGTTTGTGGGTGAAAAACACTGCTAAACCTTAGTATAGTTCTCAATAACTTCATTAGTTCCCTCTATAATGTTCCGGTGAAAATCTTCTTTGTCTGAAACTATCAAGGTTGGCATTCCTTGTAATTTGTGAATGGTGTCCAGAAGGTTGACTAATGTTTTGTCTGTAAACAGACTAAGGATAGTATCAAACCCTTTTGACTGGAGCAACTTCTCTACAAAATCTATAGTTGTGTCAATCCACATGCCTTAAGTATATCCAGGGGTTGCAATAATCCAGGATAGACAGAGTTGTCTGCCTTACACCTTAGGCGAACGTCACATTTGGATACCCAGACTACAATATCTTCTGTCATCTTTGCCCAGATAAAGTGTTGTTGCAGCCTATTCAATGTAGCCTTGGTTTCTGAATGGCTACCTAACGTAGCGTTGTGCGTAGTTTTGAGGATTCTTTGCCTTTGGTCTCTTGAGGACCCCATATAGATCTTGTGCTTCTGTCTCAGTATGTCCCCTTGGTAGGTATTGCTTTATGTCTCACTCCAGATGGATAAGAGTCATTTGAATAAGTTCGGTTGCAGTAGGCTCTCCTTCATATAATGAGGTGAGCTCTTGTAGCCACATTGAATGGACAGGGTAATCGTTTGGTCCTGATCCTCCGTGTTGCTTAAATAGTTTCTAGTTGAGTTTCTTCTATCAGCCCTTCCCCTTTGCATAGCTAGCACTCGATTGACATTGCATTGGCGCCCTAGGTGGTTCCTTTCTGCACATTTTAGCAGGCTCCAGGAACATTCTTAAAGGGTTGTGGTGCTAGTTTAACTTTGTTAGCCTTGTGGGGAATATCTTATTTTGGGGTTTGGGTAGAATTTGACCAGGTTTTTGGGTCGTAAGGGTTCTTTGTTAAGATTGCATCCATGATATCTTTTATCCTTTTTTCTTGGCATTTAGTTTGTTTGATGGCTGCATAAAAGGTTTGTGGTTCAAATGACCATGCTGAAGATCTCACTTCAGGTTTCAGCCCTGTTAGGAAGCTAGAGGTGTAGAAGGATTCACTGTGATTTGGGTGAAACCTCTCCATTTTAAGTTTCACAAGTTCAAAATCATCCTAATAATAGTCTCCCACAGTGGTGATCTACTTTAACTGTGCCATTTGCTACACATGAACTTCGGTTTCAAGGAACCTCATCTTTGTTTCCACAATAAATTCCTCCCAAGGCACGTGTGGATGGGTGTGTATCCAGTTTCTATACCACTTTTCTGCTTTGCCATGAAAATACAGGCCAACTAAGGCTACCTTTCTTTCTGTAGGTACTTTAAATATTTCGAAATATTTATGGCATTTTGAGATCCATAGATCCACTTCAGTGCCATCAAAACTGGGCAAATCACATTTGGGTACCAGTTTGTTTAAGGAAAGGTTAAGATTTGGGGCTTGGTTTTGTGGGTTGGTGGTTGGCAAGGGTGGAGTGCCTAGTATTCCCCTTGATTGGGCCTGGTTTGGCTGGGTGAGACTGCCCTGGGAAGTCATGTTTATAGCTGGGGAGGTGCAGTCTGGGTTGTTGGTATGGGAGGAGTTAGATTAGATAGGTTAGGAATTTTTTTTCCATTTGAGGGAGGGTTTGGAGTGAGTTGTAGATGGTGGCTTCTAAGTTTCTATTGGCTTCTTGCATAGCCAAGTGGCTGTCAATCTGATCCGTTCTCAGCTGGTTCTGCTCCATCCTCCGGTTACTCAGCTTCCTTTCGTGCATCTCTTGTCAAGCGTTGATGCTAACTGCCTGCCTTTCATCCCTTTTGTTTAATCTTGTTGCGATGAGCTTGAGCTAGGCTTCTATATTTCCATTATTTTGGTCTATTGTTTCTTCACCATTCAAGAATGGTGGCCAAGGAGCATAGAACTTTGATACCAATGTCAGGTCATGATCCGGAGAGAAAGAAAGATAGGAAGGAGGGTAGGCGAAGAATAGAAAAAAATACAGAGAGAAGATGAGGTGAGAATTTGATTATTCCATTCATCATTAGATCAGCAATAGGAAAGCCTTTATATAGGCTGAATACCCATGACAGTACAGGCGGCTAGCGAAACAATCTTTCAGCTAGAGACAAATACAACATATAAGGTAGAACGGATGAGAGGGCATTCCCCCTTATCCTCATAACTGAGGTAATTAAATTGACTAACTTTAGTTGCACTACTATTTATTCTAGGCTATTGATAACTCTAGGCTGGAATGTAATTGCTTGCCGAACCTGATTTCATGGTTTCCTGCTGCTTACTTTGCTGCCTCTGTTGCCTGCCCTCCTTTCTTTTGTATGTGACATAATTCTTCTTCTGAGTCTTCTTACCCTGCTAGCACATTAAATGTATAAATCGCAATGATATGCCTGCCTGCCTCATTTACTTATACTGATTATCTGCCATGGTGCTGATTTAGCTTTTCTGATTTCCCTTTTCTAACTGTGCAGCTTGTAAAACTTCCACGGTCACCAACGGTGGATGACATTTTGGCCAAGTATCTGGAATACAGATCAAAAAAGGACGGGATGTGAGTTCTTATTTCCTTCCTAGTTTGAAATTGAATGAGTCAAAATTAAATTTGTTTTTAACATATGGGACATGATCTATCCTGGCATGCCTTTAGAATGCATTCATCTTTAATTTGGAATTGCCTTGATGCATATGAACTGCTTTAAGTTTTAAGTGCTTGGTTATGCATGTAAAGATCTGCTTCAAATATTTTAGTTGCAATTCGTCCTGTCTAGGTTCCATATTCTATTTTTAACGAGTAGTTGGGATGTTTTATCCTTCATTGATAGCAGTTGCATGGTCTGTGCATTATCACACAGGATGAAAGATTCAATTGGAGAAATTTTGAAAGGGATACGCTGCTATTTTGACAAAGCACTGCCAGTGATGCTTTTATACAAGAATGAGCGCCAGCAGTATGATGATTTAGTTGAAAATGACACATCCCCATCGACCATATATGGTGCCGAACATCTATTACGTCTCTTTGGTAAGCATGATAGGTAGATGCTTATGCATTTTGGTTTCCCTTGTAATAAGATCGCTTGGTTTCTTTCTCTTGGCTGTAATAGTAAAGTTTTAGACAGGTATTTTCTTTGATCGTCTGCTTTTTTGATGATATATCTTAAAGGTTTGCTGCATGAATTAGTTTCATTTAATTTAGTAACTCCAGTTTTCTACCCTATTTTGATTTTGTTGATTGATGTTTTACTCTTTTTTACACAACTGATTTAAGGTTTTCATATCTATTCCTTTCCTTTGCAGTCAAGTTACCGGAGCTATTGGCATATGTGAATATTGAAGAGGAGACATTAACACACTTGCAGCAGAAATTACTTGACTTTCTCAAGTAACTAATTTTTTTTTTTCACATCGAATTAATATCTGTGTGTATGAAAGTCGGTGTTAGGAGTGTGGTCCAATATATATATATAATTTTTTTTCCATTGCGTTCCATTTATTACTAGGATGTCTGACAAAATGATATTCTGATGGCGCTGCAGATTTCTGCAGAAGAATCAGAGTACTTTCTTCCTTTCAGCTTATGATGGATCTAAATTTTCTGAAGGCAAAGGCAAAGGGAAAGATGAATGAGCAGGTAGTCAAATGCACTTTCTTGTCTGTTGTTTTCTATCATTAGCTGGAAAATCTTGTGGGCGGAGCGGTTGGCCATATGAATATCTGCTGGTGTGCGGATTTAACAGAAGAGGCGTATGGAGCACCTAATGTTGTTGTAACAATAATTATGTTTCATATTTTCTTTTCAATCTTTAGGGAAGCAATTTTGATGGATCATCAACCAAAGGCATATTGTTGTACCATGTAACTCATGAATTTTATGTAGACGATTGAATTGTGCATTAAACATAGATGAACTACCCAAAACTGATGCAAAATGTGCCAATTGGATATAAAACAAAATATGCGCATTTGTGAGGCTGAGCAAATTGCTTTTGCCCATGTTTACATTTGATGATCTCAAGTGCGCTTTTACCGTGCACC
The DNA here is from genome assembly GCA_948330485.1 of Euphorbia neoarborescens. Taxonomy (NCBI): domain Eukaryota; kingdom Viridiplantae; phylum Streptophyta; class Magnoliopsida; order Malpighiales; family Euphorbiaceae; genus Euphorbia; species Euphorbia neoarborescens. Next base: position 2,141 of record CAOJCR010966365.1, on the reverse strand, counting down.
CTATCGACTGTTGTGGATCCACTTTTCTTTTTTCTTTCCCCCTTCAATATATATATATACGATCACATTGATTATAGATAGATGGTGTCATTAAATGGCATGTATGGTTTCCAATATGATTAGAATTAATCAATGACGTGGTGGATGTATTTGTTTCTGTTGTGGTGGTTATTATCAGCGCGGAAGAGGAAACAAAGAGGTATATGGAAGATACGAGTATCAAATACGAAATGTGGATTTATGGGCTGTAATTTAATTGGCAACACATGGTGAGTATATGAAAGGAGATTTAAGTTCGATTTTCATTAAATACATTCATATGGAGGAGTGAAGAACTTTAAATGTGATTAAGCTCTGAACAGAATTATCTAATGTAGATAAATGTAATTAAACTAAAAAAATACGACGGTTATCGGCTAGTTAAGTTAGTTGAGCTCTAATATTAATCCGTCTTAATAGATAGGGTTTCAATTCCTTAATCCGTCAGAATTTAAAGTTAATTTTAATAAAAAGAAAAAAACTAAAAAACTAAAAAGAATACTGTGTGTGGGAAAATGTAGAGAAGGTTGTTAGTTCCTTGCACCCTCCTTGTTTCAGCAGCTGAGCTAACCAGGAATAATTGGCAGCTAAGTGGTCACATTCTCTATCTCAAGCAATGGAAAACTAAATTTAATGGATTTGCACTCAACTAAAATTATCAATAATAAATAGTTAATAACAATAATTAGTAATAAAATAAATATACAATTAATAATTATAATAAAAAATTTATAATTATTAATTATTAACACTTAATAATGATAAAAATAATATTGATAATTAGTGTTATTATAAAAAGAATAATAATAATAAAATAATTATATCTTAAATAATAGTAGTTTTATAATTATTAATAATATTTAATTATTATAAATGAAAAAAGAATAATATTAAAATAATATAAAAAAAATAATAAAATTATAGATAATATGAAATAAAAAAATCTTCTTAATTAATTAGTTATACAATAATAATTACTAATCTTAGTTTTTAAAAATATTTATAAAATAATACTACTAATTACTAATATTTATCAAAATAATAGTAATAATAATTTTCAATTTTTTAATAACAATACTATTATTTATAGTTATTATAAAAAAATTATATTTATAATAATAATTATTATACATATTATTTAATAATAATATTATTATTGTGGAATCCCAGAATGTCCAAAATAAATCAGAGGGGTGAATGACGAATTTAAAAAATTGAAGGTTTTAAAAAAACTGAGAGCAATGTTGAGAAGGAAAAGATTTACTGTGTCCGAAAATGATATTGAGTCAGAATGAAGAAATTAGGAACTCAGAACGGTATTGAGAGTAGTGATATAAAGCTTTAAAAACAAAATATAAAGAACGTAGTGATTTATACTGGTTCGGTACTTTTTTTCAGTACCTACATTTAGTCCCCAAGATACCTTCCCTTGAGAATTTAATTTACTAAACGTTCCTTTCAGGTAGGAAACGAAACCTTTACAATTTAGTCTAAAGCTCTACTGAGTACCTTCCTCAATAGTACACTCAACTAAGTTACTACTTCTTACTGTTAGCAGTACTAACTACAAACAAGAGTTTTGAATTTTTAAAACACTAGAAAGAATCTAACACACTTAAGAACAAATAATAAGAATTCTTTCTTATGCAGTTTTACAGAGAGATTTGAAAGTTGAAAAGTTTGTTCTTGTGTTCTCTATAAAAACTTGGTAACCTTGCTTGAATGAAGACTTGAACTATTTATACTTTTCCTTTGAAACTAGACGTTGAGTGATGTCCATTGGATCAGTGAACAATAGCCGTTGATTGCTTTTTTGTCTTCAGTAAGGGATTCCAACGGTACTGAGATGCTTGTCGGTACTGGGTGTTGATCTTGTCAGCATAAAGGTTGATTCTATCTGACTTGGTCTGATCTCGTACTGAAATCTTTCAAGATTTGGTATTGAGACAGAACGTCAACAGCTGCATTTCACTTTTTGTCCCACCATAAATGGAAATCCGCAGACAGTAATATTGAGAAAATTTCTGCACACTCCAATAGACAAGTCAACGTACCAAAGTTGGATAAAAATAAAAATCTTAATTAATTTTTCAAAACACAAA